>JARUHE010140979.1:0-23696 GCA_031471125.1 Archaeomysis grebnitzkii | reverse complement strand
CACCATTTTTGATTTGATATTTTTGGAGATGAATTTTGTTTAAAGTTACTGAATGAATCATCGCGAGACATTTGAACAGTCCGGTTCGTGGATTACTAGCTTTACAATTTTTAGCTTAAAAATAAACCTGTTTCTATAGATTTTTTTTCCTAAAAATGATTGTTTTTAATGAACCTGAAAAATATTTCGCTGTTTTTATAAAAGGTGAAGACAAACGTTTGTTTTTTATTTATAAGTTCAATTAATCTGCCGTTTAGGTTCTTTTCTTTACTGAAACCATTTGTTAACTCTGGTTGATGGATGCCTATTTATATGCAAATTTTTTAATGCCAGCTATTTACTCTAGTAAACTCCATTCTCTATTGATTTCCCAGTCGACAGTAAGGTGTTACTTTTCTGCCGTCTCTGTCTTCGTCGTAGTAGTTGTATCCCAAATATTCAAGTTTTATGTTTGTTGACCTATAGTTGTGATTTACAACCCAAACGAACAGTTATGAGGTGTATATTAAAAGTTTCCATGGAAGTAACATTTTTTGAAAACTTATAATTTTTTTTATCCATATTCAAGTAAAATGTTCAAATTTTTTTGTTTGTTGGCCTAGTTATCATTTGTATCTCAAATGAACAGTTATGAAGTGTACATTAAATGTTCACCAATTTTTCATATTTAAATAAGTTTGTTTTTCGTAAACGCGATACATCGGTGACCGCGGTCCTCTGGGCTCGAAAAAATGTCCTTTATGATGATTTTTAGGAAAATGTCATAAATGGCGTTTTTTTTGGAAACTATCGTCGCACAAACTGGGGAAAATCTTCATTTTTTATGTGTGCATGAACTAACTATTGAATAAGTATTTAGGTACGAGGTGTAAAGTGAAAAATTAGACGGAAATAATTTTGAACGAACGTCTCCTTCAACAGGGTTGTGGTGCTGCGGCGATGCTTAAAGTCGGAAGTAAATTTTATACATTTGAAGAATTGAGTCATCGACTTGAGGAATTTCAACGCGGTGAACAAGTGCAACTGTGGGTACGAGACTCTAGGACCGTGATAGCCGCTGCCAAGAGGGCACGACGAAAGTCCCTCAATCCTGCATTAAAGTATGCAGAGTTGACTTACTCCTGTGTGTTTGGAGGAAGACGGCCATCTGATCAGACCAAGACTCACAATCAGTAAGTTCTCACCTTTGTCTGGCTTCTGCATTTTGTTCGAATATTTATTGTAATGTTAATTATAATTAGGATGTCGATATTTGATTTGAAAATTATATCGTCTGGTTACGGTTTGTCTTGATATTTGATTAATTAAATAGTCTTTGATTCATTTTAAAAAATGTCACCAAAGAAGGACTTGACTGTTTTCATTTTCAATGCAATCATATTTAAAATTGTGAATGAAACTTATAACAATTATTTGCATTAATAAGAGCACAAGTAAGGTAACCATCAATCAAAGAACATAGAACTTGTCTCACTTGTGTCTTTGTTGATCCATATGTAGCTTTAGAATAATGTTTAGTTATGTTTTCAAATATTTTACCAACCAATGTATAAACAATCCACTTTGAAAAACAAATTTTTTCATTGGTCAAAAATGAAAAATCTAAAAGTCGCTGGTGAAGGTGTATCACCCCCCCCCCCCCCATCCCCCCAGAAATGATCTTGAAGAAATGTTTTTCCAAGTTTGTCTTGATTAAAATCCTGAGCCGAACCTAATGTACACCTAAAAAATGGGGTTGTTTCAAGATTTTCACAAACTTGAAAAACCTTACTGGTAATTGTAATTTTTTAAGGAAATTTGTTAAATCATTTGTCTATGGATGTTCTTATCAAGTGTTTACAAACTTGTCTTCTGTATCTTAAAACAAACAATCATATCAACTTGTCACAAACTTGTAGTGTAAGTACCTTATAACTAACCTTTGTCATGTGAATATTTATTGAAAATAATTTTTTTCTTGTAAACTAAGTAAATTGTAAAAAATTTGTATTTTTCTTAAAATAAATTTTACTTATATTTTTTATATTTTTGTCTCTGGTTAAGTAGAACAAGAAAAATATTTTTTATGTTTGTAACATACTGCAATTTTATTTATTATATAAATATTTAAGTTCAAAATTAACACGTTCTCTTGTACGGCAGAACATCAGCCGGCGGTTGTCCATTCAAAGTTCGTTTGTCCACATCAAATGACGGCCAAGCTTTGGTAGTGAAAGAAATCTGTTTCGATCACAACCACGAACCTGGAAAGGTTAGTTCGAACATGTTTCCAAAAGAGTGAATTCTAATCTATTTAAATCTTTAATTGAATATTGTTTTTTTTATATATAAAGATTTTTTTTCTGGAGTGTTATGAGAATTTGATTACCTTGACTCATTCTTGTAATGCATTTTATTTTGGAATGATTCGTACAATTTGTAGATAAATGTCCATATTAAAGTGCAATGTAAACTGATTTTCCCAATAATTCAATAAATTACAGAAGTCATTTTTTGAATGAACAAAAAATTTTCCAATTATTTTATGATCATTAATTTTAATTCATAGAAAAGTTAATTTTCTATCACTTGAATTAATTTTTCTTTCTAACCAAATATCAATAAAATCCTGTGACATCTATTCTTGGTTTGTATTTCTCAAAACACAAGTTTGAGAATATTGAAATAGATTGCCATGTTTATTAATTATAACTTGCATTATTATAGATTAGCCTTTGCTATTTTTTTTGCAGGGTTTTGTAATGTTAATTTGTTGGTTCTTAATGTCTTTTGTTTTCTCTTGTCTCAGTAGTATCTAACATTTTGGCATTCTTTTTATTTAAAGAAGTGAAAGCTTTTCATTGTAATTCAAGTGTATGGCTTCTACTATAAATTTAAATTCCTATATATTTTGTACTCGAATGTAATTGATTGATATTGATGATTGTTTGTAAATTATGAACTATTGATGAATCCTAGTTTTTACATTAAAGTTTGCTCAAAATTCTAACTTTTGTGTGAGGAGAGTATTTAGAATAATAACACATTGAATGATTTAATTTTTGTTCATAAAAAAATCTAAATTCTTTGTTGATCTCTTACTTATGTCTTGTAGTGCTGGTCTTCTGCTCAACCCCAATGGAATCATTCCATTTAGTTGGCTTGAGTCGTTAACCCATTACAGCCTAGTGTTGCATATATGCAACACATGTTTTTTTTCTGTCTTGTCATTTTCAATATCTTTTTAAAGGAAAATAAAACTTTATTAATGTTCTTTGTAGTTTGTTCACCATTAATTTTAATAAAAAAAGAAATTAATTCCGGCGCTAAAGGGTTAATTAACCTGATTGGTAAAAAATCATCCTTAATCTAAATTCATCTATGTATAGTTGTAATCCTTCACACTTTGTCAAATTTGTGTTATGCTCAAGTTATACCAATGAACAGCTATTGGAATGTTTTTCTGGTTCTTTCTTTGTGAACCATTTTTCTAAATCACTTAAGTTATTTAAAAAAAAAATGTTTCTGTGAAAAAAAATGAAACTAGTTTGTGTTATTCAAGAGGTTGACAAACTCTTCATCATTGTAAGGTGAAACAGAAGATGTTCAATTGCCACCAAAGTCGCATGGAATGAAGAATGACTTGGACATTTTTTTATGTTGATTTATACCTTCCATTTTCCATTAATTATAAATGAATTACTTTATTTTCATCTGATTTTTCTCTTGTATGCCTAACGACCTTTCTTCCCTAATTTTATTCATCAACTCAGTGCTTCAGATGGTAATGTAAGATTTGTTTTTCAGAATGCTTTATGAAATAATTAGTCTTAAATGAACATGAAAGTCTTAGGATTTAGACGTTAACCTCGCCAATATGTTCTCTGCTAGTAATAGCAAAGGTGAAAATTGTTTAATGGAAGTGGTTTGAATTTTTGCAGAAACTTCATGATGAACCTAGACGTTTGTATAAAAAGACAACCAATAGAACAACTGTAAGGAAGAATGTTCGTTATATTGTAAATAAAAGAGCAACGTCGTCTACAACTATAACTCCTAGTACAGCTAATCTACAGGTGAAAAGTAGGTTAGAAACAACAGACTCACCGTTACAGTTGGCACAGAACCCCTTTCATCATTTGAATCTTCATAAGCAACAATATCATCAACAGCAGCAACAAATAAAATTGCAGTTACAGCAGCAACTTCAGCTGCAACATGAACAGACCGCTTCGAACGTTAATGTCAAATCCAATCATCACAACCACGAGATTGTTCAACTGGACTCCCCCGATCATATTGACACCCCAGATCACCTGAGTTCTCCCGATCTTTCGATCACATTCGAAACTGTAGAATCACCGAATAATTCTCCACATGATTATTATCTACCACCATCTCCAATATCACCGAGGTAAGTGTCCAACATTTTAATTTATTGGACAGTTTGTGTTGAGCGTGCCAGCGGCGAAGCTCTACTACTATGCCGTCATTTCCATCTCGGTCATTGGCATAGTAGTTGTATCCAAAATATTAAAGTTTTTTGTCAGTTGACTTACAGTTATGAAGTGCACCAATTTTTTCATATTTGAATAAATTGTTTTTAATACTAAATGCGAGACATTGTGACTGCGGTCCTTGTATAATGACTTTGGTTGTATTGTATCCATGCTGACTATTCTTAGAGGATGTTTGTCATGATCTCTTCTTGACTTCCTTTTGGATATTTTCTATCATGACCTGATCTTTCTTGCATACATTTTTACCCCTATGATTACCATGCTATTACTCTAAAATAGTTTTTCAAAATGGCCAAAATATTTCCTCCTGAGGATAATGCTAACAATGAACTGTTTCCAGTAGCAGTAGTAGCAGCGTCTCCAGCAGCGAGCAGACGGGAGATAGCGATGCAGAGGAGCTGCTGGAACCGATCCTTGACTTGGATGAGGCTCTAGAGGAGGCTTTGGGGGACCTGGACAGTGTGAGCAGCATGGACATGGACGACCCGCTGCGCCTGGCCCCGCTCGTGGACCCCCTGACGGCGCCGTCCTCCCATCAGTCCATCTTGTCGTCGTGCACCGGGGCCTCCGTGGATGACGAATCGGCCGCAGGCGGCGGGGCGATGCAGTCCCGGCGGCAACGAGGGCGGTCCAGAAAACAGTCTTTCTCCAGCAACGCTTTCGATGGTAGTGTGGACATTCCAGGTCTGGGCTTCAGTTTGAGCGATTTGATGAACTTCGATGTTACGCTGTTCTAACAAATGTGGTTATTATTGAAATTGGGGCTATGGTGAAATCAAGGTACATGACTAGATCAAGTTGATTCTGAATGATGATTGCCTATGTAGCTACCGCTGTTGTTAATATTTACATTAAAAAAATAATAGTTCTGTTAATAAAAGTTCAAATTGTATAAAGCTGCCCTTGAATGAAATGAAACTTGATAATAGATTATCAAATTGTAGTAGTAATTACTGTATCTTTTTTGTAAATCTTTTTGTTTGTTGTTTCACTGATGTCAGTTTGGATTACAACTGATTCTGAGTTGACAAGGTTTCACCTTTAGAGAAATGCTTTTAGTGAACTAAATGGTTATTTTTTGTAGTACAGAAATGCTCATTACGAAGACGGCCACTTGTAAAATTGCACAATGAGCTATTTCAGAAAAATACAGTATCAATGCTTCATGCTAGTGTTTCATTACCCCTTAAGTCAGGGTGACAAGGGTAGATTTTTGATGTGTGAAACCTCGTAAACTCAGCAGCAGCAAGGCTATAGCCATTTTGATCATCTTGACTTGAGAACTCCTGATTTAAGATCTTGTATACCATGTGAGAGAAAATATACTGCAATTGATCACCTCCTGTACTATAGTCGTAAATTTAAAATAAATTTTGTAAAAAAAAAATTACTTGTTAGTACAAAATGTCTTGCAGCTATATTTTCTCTCATATAAATGCCTCGAGCATATTTTTGCTAACTATATTGGAAGTTTATGCAATTTTTGTACATGAAGTTTTCATTGAATTATTTTGTGAGCAACTTTACAAGGTTTCACGACTGCGGATCACAAATTAAAGTTCAAATTATATTTTAGGTGGCAAGATTAATATAGAAGTTGATTTGTCTTTTCTACCATATTTTAAGTTTCTATTGTCATGGATATTTTAACTATTTAAAAGTACAAATTGCTTGGTGGCCTTTTTATACAATTTTTTTTAACAATATTTTTAGGCCTTTATATGTTTACGTTGGAATGTAAACTCTAAAGAATTCAATTTACCACAATTTTGAATAAATTATCTCAATGTAAATTTGTAGTAAATTCAAACCAACTTCTTCATTTTGTAATCAAGAATGCTTTTGTTTGATTTTAAAGGTTTTTAACCAATAGATGATCAGACTTTTAATTTATTTAAATAATTTAAAAATTATCTGCTCAATTAACAAATGTAAAAGGAGTGATCGTGTCAAGTGGTGCTTGAAAATAAAATATTGGAACTGGCTATTATTGTATAGACTGATTAGATGTTATAATTTGTACAGTTATTTGTTCCATTGTCAGTCACTCTGAAGGACATTTCATTACAATATTTTTATAGCAGTATTATTTTGTATTCTCTTTATTTCAACATTATTTAAGCAATAAATTCTATTGAGGCAATTAGTGCAATATTTAAGATTAAAATTGTTTTGTGTTCATAACTTGATCGAACCTGTCGTGGTTTGCCTCGTAAAAAGTTCAAAGATTGATATTGTGGCAAGTAACTGAATAGATTATATCACTGCTTTTGTACATACCGTAATAATAAATATTTCAAAATGAAATTGAATAAGAAATTAAATAATTTTTCTATTTATACCTCAAAATTGTTTAAAACTTTGATGAATTTTTCATTGGAGACTAGAAAATTTTGTGATCATTGTTAATATTAATTAGTAAAATTTATGGTAATCCATAAAATTGAAATATTTAAACGAATAAAGTGAGGATTAAAGTGTATGATAAATAACCAACTAAATATATCTGGGATTGGTCTTGATTTTATGTTCTACAAAAGATGTGATGCCCTTGCTAACTCGTTCATACAATCGGGGGAAATGTAACATTGTCTTAGTTCCTATGTTGTTTTATACAATTGTTTATGATTCCTCAACATAAACCAATTAAAATCCTAAACATATTTTTGTATTTCATTTATTACATAACTCGAGTAGGTTAATTCTTCATTCTTTTTTAATACTACTTTGCTTTGTTTGGACATTCTTTTTCTCCTGCATTCATTCTTCCATGTTTCAAACTTCTTTCTTTTGAAAATCAAGTTGCTAATTATTGAAAAGTAAAATCATTTATAATATTTTATCTACAAAGCTTGAGTTGGGTGGTAGTAAATATACATTTACTCTGAACTGTCAACAAATATAGTACCATTTTCTGGAATTCTCATTTACCATTGATATGCCAAAAGCTAATTCTTTTTTTGTAAATTCATGTTCACCCTGGTATGGTATGGTGAATAACAGATTAATTTACATATAGTTTGATTTTAAAAATTTCATTGGGCAGTCCACCATCACATTTGGAAGTGCATGTATCAAAATATGATTAAATCTGAAGTACCTGTGGACCACATTTTTTCCATTATGATGGCCTTTCCACTTTCATTTTTTCATTCATTGTATTTGATAGAATTTGGGTTAGTTTACAGACACTGTGGTGCTGTACAAATAAAAAAAAATATTTTACAGAAACCTTCACGGCCCAAGTTTTCATGTATTTTAATTGGTGCAACCTATTAATGTTTTCATGTAACTGAAACATTTAACTAGTTTATGAGCATCAATAAATATGCATAACTTGGTATTCATAATTGATTTGATTCAATGCAGACTGAATTGAAGTTTCTGTAGTATAAATAAATAGGTCTATGAAAAAGTTTTGTTAAAGACATTTTGGTATACACCACTATACAGTTGGCGTTGGCTTTACCATAGTCAATGTAATGGCTGCTTGTAAAAGTTGATTCATGATATTGCCAGTTCATTTAATGTGTTCCAAAAAGTATACAACTTTTGGCTTAAGCAATTTCAATGCAGAAAAGGAAATGGAATCCGCATAACAGGATTTCAAATTTAAAAAAAACACAATTTGAATGGATAATGCTTCGTTGTAATACAAACAGTAGCTGTAATGTTGAAAATTTACAGATTTTCTTGGCTTTCAAACTTTTTGGAAGATCCTAATTACATAACCTGTTTGTAGTGCCAAACTTGATGAAAGAAGTTTTAAATATCAAACCTTGATAATTGGCAGTAAGTTATGATAGTTTGGGGGTGCCACACAAAATTGCTTAACGAATTAATTACTTAACATGCATGGGTTTGAAAAATCTCTGGTTGCAGGGCCATGCTTTACCCTAACGTCTAAATGTTACGTTGATGGTCCAGCCAGCACAGACTACTACAGGCCTCGCGTATTGCCATACAACTTGGATTATTACAAAAAAACAACTGGTGGCATAGATACCAACTATAAACGTGATGATGCAATTTTTTATCGAGCGTTCCATTTGGAAAAAGTTGTATATAGGTTTTATTTTCCGTCGTCGTCCGTGTCTACACTTGAAAATCAATTGGTGTTAAAACAACTTTATTTTAAAAGTTACAGAGAACTTATAAAACAAAAGTTGTTTGTCTTAACTTTCCAGCCAATAGTTAAATTTTTTTTCTTCAAAAAACATTTACGGAGTTATAGCCAAAAAATCTTTTTTAAACTTTAAAAAAAAATTTGAGCAAAAGTTTAAAGTTTTTTTTGAAGAGTTACAGAAAATTTTGTTGAACGAAAGATGTTTGCTAGGACTACATAACAAATATTGTCATAAGTAATTTTTTTTGAAAAAATATATTTATGGAGTTACAGCCAAAACCAGATTTCTTGAAATAGCCTAATTTTCACCTAAAAATTAAAGTTTTCAATTTATTTGAAAAGGTACAGAAAATTGTATTGAAGTAAAGTTGTTTATAATGACCATCTATGCAATACGATCAAAAGTATTATTTTTTCAAAAATCAACATTAACGGAGTTCTAGCCAAAAACCCTCATTTTTTAACTTTAAACAAATTTGAGCAAAAGTTTAAAGTTTTTTTATTTGAAGAAAGTGCTTTATTATGACCATCCAATCAAAATTGCCAAGAGTAATTTTTTTTAAAACCCCACCTTAAAAAAGTTAGTCAAAAACAGTTTTTGGATTATGAAAAAAATTGAGCCAAAATTTAAAGTTTTTTATTTGATGAGTTACAGAAAATTTTATTGAACGAAAGTTGTTTATAACAACCATCTAACCAACATTACAGAGAATAATTTTTTTCATAAAATTAATATTTATTGAATTACAGCCACGTGAGATTGCAGGTCATCTATGGCTAGTATTAACATAGAAATTATATTTACAAATTAGTATATTTTTATCACAATGTAATTAAAATGAACAATTATGAAATACAATTTCTCTTTCGTTTATGGTTAATAAACTTAGCAAATTTTATAATATTTTTAGGATAGACCTAAACGAACGAACAATTTGTTTGAAAAATCATTAATATATAATCTTATGGTGTAGTTAGCTAAATTATATATATAACATTGGTAAAATGCATACACTTCAATTTAAGAATACTTTTACAACTTTCAAAAAGTTTTACTAAATGAAATAAGAAGTTAATAATGTTGTTTTTTATATAGCCCTTCAAAATACTCTTGCATCACTAACTACATTGTGAATTTGTCAATAACAAATGAAAAAGGTAAACATCCACCAAACCCTCTGAAAAACATAAAGAATATTATATAAGCCTAATTGTTTTATTTCAATCATTGGAAACCTAAAACCTCAATGATTGTAGTTTTACCTTTTAACAGTTTAGTGCTTTCATGAGCTAAATTATTGAAAACAAGTTCCTTCAAACACAACGGATGCTGTGATACTTCAAAAAAGTATAAATTATAATCTTAAAATGAGCTGAATTAATAGAGGATCAACTTTCATCAAGAAAGCAGAGCCTTTAACAAGATCAAAGTCTTCAATTACTAAAGAACAACCTCAACTGTGATGTCCCACAGCTTTTTTGTGAAGAAAAAATACAACAAAGAAAGTCTCAAGCTAGGATTCAAGATCACCAACCTTATAATTATAAAAGTTTGATAAACCTTTTACAAATTATGTTTTTCTAAAATAAATTATTCAAAACAACTTCAATTTAATGTCAATGAGATCCCAAAGAATCCAAGGCCTTCCCGTTACAATCCTATAGTTATGTTACAATGTGAAAATCAAAGGTCTTCCAATTAACTTTTTGTAGATTAAAAAATTCTTTTTAATACATATATAATTGAAATGAGCAATCATGACATCAACACAAAAGTTGCATTTTATATTTTTATATTTTAATGACACGTGATGCCAGGAACGTCAACCTGGTGGACATGTGGTGCCTAGGGAGAACATGGCTCTCTTCTGTTGTTTGATTGAGGTCTGCTTTGGGGATGAAATATTCTTTCAATGTTGAACTTTAATTGAAGTGAAAACTTTGATCCCCAGTCACTTGTCCTTGGTGTAGATATGAATATATGGACAGACAATAGCACACGTTAGGCAACCCACATTCAAATAACATAGAGCTTACCTCACTTGTGCTATCATTGATCCATATGTTCCTAATGAATAGCTATATGTAATATATATATATTAGATGCATGTCATATATATTAGAAGTTACTTAGGGAGATGTATCTTTTTTATTGCTGAGCTAGTGAAACAAATGAAATATTTGGGTGTTGTCTTTCTGGCAATGTTCAGTTTTATTATTTTTTTCTTTTTTTTAAAAGTTGCTATTTTATGTTTTTTGCCAGAAAAATAAATTTTTGTTCGAAGAGTTATAGCAATGTTTATGAATTTAACTTGTTCAAAGCACTATTCAATCGACAGTAAACCACTCATTACTGGAATTAAAGCTTTAGATATCTGCAAGTATATTTTTAGGCTGTGACAAACATCATCTATAATCCACTGTTGATTGTCAGTGGATTTTTTCATAATTTTTTAATCTTGGTTAGCTACCACTTAGCAGACTTATGAAAACAAAAATTTTTCTTTTTAAATCTTGGTATACCACAATAGTAGATTTATATTTTTTTTACAGATATTTTTATTGAACAGGAATGTCTTTATATATAATTCTGAACAATATTGTCTAGAGCATTTTTTTGCAAAATGAATATTTATTGATTGTTTTTAAATTTTGGTTAACCACAACCTAGTAGAATTATAAAAAATATTTTTTTTTCATTTTATGTATATATAGTAATTTTGTTGTATTCATAACTTTTACTCGGTCACAGGCTTAATTCGTTTACAAATTTTCTCGTCCTTGTTTTTTTGTTAATACACTTGAGAAAATTGTTTTTCTAAAAAAACACTTGGTAGGTATATTATTTGGATGTAATACATGAAATAATTGCCAAATTTTACTTGAATGCTCGTTAAAAAAAACTTGATTGTTTGTGTTTAGATTTCATATCTTTTTGATACATTTATACACTAAGAAACCTTGCATATTATTTAAAAAAGCTTGTATGTATGATAAATTAATTTATTTAAGTGGTTTTTGTTGACATAAAAAATTAATCCAGTTATTATTCTAAACTAGAGGTATGACAGGTCACACACCAAAATTTGTCTGAATGGAAAACAACCAGTAACTTATGAATTATTATTTAGCACAGTGAAGGATGAATTATTATTTAGCACAGTGAAGGTGAAGTTTGTTTGTACATAGTAGACATTGTACGACAATATATGCCATTGAAACATTGTATTCTTCCAGTTCAGTAAATATAAACAATAGGCACCATAGGTAAAAAAGTTTAACCAAAAAATGTTTTTTCATTAAAATCAAAGATTTTCATTTGAATTGAAAAATAATTGGTGCATATTGGTCAGAATGCCCATACAAGCAATTTTTATTTAACAAATTTTGTTGTAAAGCTTCAAATGAAAGTATAAATCAATATTGAAGAGTGTATATGCCATACGCAGACTATGGTGCCTACAGAACTACTAAAGGGCGATCACAATAGCTCATTTCTGTTCTTTCACAACACTTACTAATAATTTATTTTGATGGTTCAACTTGATGAACAAACACCAGTGATTCTATGCATTAAAAGCTGTGTTTTTATATTCAAAATATTTTTCTAAAATAATGTAATTGTCAAATTCAATGCTATAAATTATTATATTAATATTTTTATTTATTTTGTTCCAATAAAATTCTTTAAAAATTTTGGTTAACCATGAATTTGATAATAAATTGGCCAAGCCTAAAAACTCCTAAAATGTCTATTATTTAAAGGAGTATAAATTTTTGGGAAAAGGTCCTTCAGACATTCTTCTATCCTATAATCTCCAATTCTTTTTTGTTTCAAATAAACATTACTCTAAGCCTTCAAATGAAAATCTTGGTTAACCATGATTTTAATCTTTCTTTCAAAATGTTTGTTTTCATAAGTAAATACGAACTTCACAAAAAAATCCTTTTAGTAACCCTTGTGTAGAATGCTATTTTCTTTATTTTCATTTAAGCAAACTTTTCTGTCATGTTTTTCTTATTTTTAATAAATTAAAATTTAGTTAGTCCACAAATTATCCACCACCCCAACAACAACAACACTACCAATCGAAGTAGATTTTCTAACTACAGTTTAATAACCCTAAACAAAATGAGTGTTTGTCTAATAGTTTTGACAAAACCAATAAGTTCTTCACTTAATCAAAGAATTTTATTTGTACAAATGTTCAATTTTGTTTCTATTGAAGATTTAGGCTTAGCTGAAGTAAATATTTTCTTTTTAAAATCTTGCTTGTGCTAATATTTTCTTTTTATTTAAATGTTGGTATTGGTGAGACTTAAGTTGGTAATTTCTGTGTGCTTCTGATAAATAATTAATGAAAATTTGTTGGTATTCCAAAGGTGAAATGTAAATCTTTCATCTAAAATTGTTAAAAGTTGATTGAATTATCTATATATTCTTTATTTGTTTACATTAGTGGTGCTGTGTACATGTAACCAATTATTGAATATTCCTATAACTTCCATTAATATGCATTGCAAGATTTAAAATGTTGAAAAGAATGTTGACAATTTATCATTTTTAAATTAAAACCAAAATGTTGACCATAGTAGTTTTAGTAATTTATAAAATAAAGATGTTGAAATTCTATTTATTGTTGCTGAGCACAACTTGACTCTTAATAGAATTTGAACTTTCATATACTGATGCATTTCTTCACCTTCTTGGCAACAATCACCAATGTATGGAATTTCTTTCAAGTTCTTTGTATTGGTAAGATATTCATAGTGGGACTTGGACGGTATCCATCAGATAAATTTCAATGCAGTGTTTACTCTCATGGCTTTTTTGCAACTCTGTGATACCTGAACAGTTTTTATGGTCCTTTTTTACCATTTCCTTTATTTCCTATTTTTTTATGGGGTAGGCCATCTTAAATTTTTGTTTACATATACCACAAAATTATCTTTGTATTGAAAGTACATTATGTGTTTAATATTTTAATTGTTTAACTTTGTGTAAATTTGAAATGCTCTTAGTTTTTATCAAGTATTATCTTCACTTGAATCTTAAAATATAGCTAATTAACGAAAGAGTTTAAGGATAATGCCATATTTCTTCTCTTTTGTTAAGTATATATTGGTCAAAGTAATAAATGGACTACTAATAGGAGAAACATTAGTGTCCTGAAATTCTAGGAATATAGAGGCCAAGTGCTGGCACATGGATGGGTGCTTCTTTCTATAAAACATAATCGACAATAGATTGAAATCTCACTTCACCTAGAACTGTTACTGTAAGAATGTCCATAATTGTATCTCCAATTTAATGAACATTTGAAGTTTGATCTAATCTTTTTTATTTCAAATATCTTTAATGTGAAATATGGTTTAAAATTAACCATATCTCCATTTTTCACCTTTGTTTTTTTGGATAGTGTAAAATATTAAGAAAAGCTTGATGTTAAAAACTTGAAGTAGTTTTGTAAATAATAATTTGTTCTTTTCAGTAAATCTTTGAGATTTGTTAATAAATAATAAATTTGTTTGAAATGTATTAACTCTTTGCTGCCTCACGACATTGGGTACAGAAATCTAAGTTGTTATGGTCACAAGAGCTTGGGTGTTAAAGAGTTTAGAATAAATGATGTCATGAATGCAAGCTCCACCTGTATTGGTTCTTGTGCCAAAAGCTACAATTATCTTCTGTTTGTAAATAGAAACCTTCTCTTATTTTTGTTTAGTTGCCATCCCATTAATATTTTTTATTTAATTATATTTTAGGTGGATTGGTTAGGGTATTTTTATTTTATTCAAATTTTAATCTTGTATAGTTGTTGAGCGAGTTAAAACTTAGGTGTTACTTTTCTGTCGTCATCCGGACATTCAACTAAAGGATCAAGTTTTTGTTTTCTTGATAACTTTTGTTTTTAACATTTTTGCATCAAGTTTTCAGAACTGAACAATCCGTATGTTTACAATATAATGCAATAGAATTCTTTTTAAATAATTCATGGTTTTGTTATTTTGGTTTAAAAAGAGGAAAAATAACTGGGAAATATTTTAAAAGTTATTTTACAATTCATCAAAAGGTTCAAGTTTTTCTTTTTATATTTTGCATCAAATTTTCAGAATTTAACAATTAATATGTATGTATAAATACAATGTAATAAAATTTAAAAAAAAATAAAATTTGTAATTGCTGTTTATATTTTAAAAATTTTACAATTGTTTTGTTTATTATAAAAATATATAATCGCTCGACATTTAAGCCGCATGGCGGTTTAGGCATGTAACTAGTTTTTTTAAGATCTTACACCTGTGAGTTCAATTTCATTGTGATTGTATATACCTAATTTATGAATGATTATTTTGGTATTGTAGTTAACTTGCTAAAAAGTTGATGTGATCATAAGTTTACTTGTTTGTTGGTAACTTGTGTAAATTTTTGATTCCATCCTTTACAATCTTAAACAGAAATCTTTTTTTACAGTTCAATCAATGTTAAATCTGCATTTTCTTGCGTGAAAATCCCTATTTGAGCTTATTTAATTATATACTGACCTAAAACTTGAAAATTAATTTGCTTTGCTCAATGTTAGGCCTGTAAATTTAAATTTTTTACCAAAGTTGGCCGATTAAAAATTTAGTTTAGTTTTGAAGAACTTTTTTGTAATTATTCTTAGAATAATATACTGTAAGGCATCTAATACAACTTATAAATTACCTCTTATAACATCATTATAAGACCCAAGTTTTTCTACTAAATTGAGGCATTGGTTTATCAACTAGAAAGTGTATTTTGAAAAAAACAAATATTATGTCCATTCTTTTTCTTAACATAACTTGGAAGTATAACCTTTAGTTAATTAAAACTATTGTTATGAATGTAGTGAATATTTTCAAAACAGTAGATTGGAAATCTGTTTTTATCTTAAGACATAATTAAGTGTGTAATTCAAAGTTGTAATTGTCAGAATCAATCATAACATTATTTTATGTTTATTGCATAAAATATGATTTACAAATTTTTATATTGACCAATAACCTTTTTCTATGCATGAAAATTACTTCATTGTTTGTGAAACATTTACAAATTGTTTATGAACAAGCTGTTTATTTACAGTGTTAAAATCAATATTTATGAACAGGAAATTTTATATTTGTTCCTCAATTATGTATCAAACAAGTTTTTGCTTTATTGCACTTTTCAGAACTAATTAAGTGACTAATTCTATGCATTTAAAGATAAGATTTTTTTGTGTTTTTTTAACATGACACATTGGTTTGAATAGTGTATGATTTAGCTCCAATTACTATTTGTTGCTTCCATTGAACACCTCCAAAAATTAGGAAGCTTTTTACTTAGCATAGATAACTCTTTGACTGGTCTTGAAACCTATTCTTCAACATGTAGAAAGAGATTATGTCAAGTCATGTTTTTTCAATACAAGGTCATTAGGATTCAATTTGACTGGTCAGCTGTTTTGTTTAATGAATTAATCTGTGTTGACAATTCCTTCAGTTTTGATGATGTTTATTTGCTCACTAAGATTGTTTCAAGAAATTTATTTCTTTTTCTGTTTAATTTATTGTAATTGCAAGTTTTTTTTCGTTGTTCTTTTGTTCATGCAGAGCATTTAATAACTTTGAATGTTCTGTTCTTAAATCTTTTTTGGTTCATTTAAAATTTTCTAGAAGTATTTTTGTCATTTATCAAGTTGGTTCAGTCACTTTAACTCGCTTTCTTTTTTTTTCTTTACACTTTCATGAATAATCTTAGCAGCTCATGCTTGTATAACTGTTGGTTTTTATAATATGATAATACTATTAAAGTCTGAGCTGCTTTGTATTAAGACAATCTAACCAAATAAATTCTTATTTTGTTGACAACTGGTATTTCACTTTAGAACTTTTTTCAAGCTTCTTCAAATGACATTTGTATAATAGGTTTTCATTCTCTGCATTTATCTCCAATGAAGTGAAGCCAAGGTTGAAAGAGTTTTTTTTGTGATTCACAAACTGTATTGCTTTCTTCATATTTTAGCTTTGTCAATTTAGATGTGCCAGTTTGACATGCATCTCGGCAATGATGTTAGAGTACATGACACTAAGATCAATATTATCTAATCTATTTTTAAATTCATTTAAATTTTGATGTCCTTATAATTAATTAGTCTTAACTTTCACAATTGAATTAAGCCTGCCCTTAAAAGTTTATCTTTTTTGAAGTTTTAATTTTAAAACTTAAAAGTAAACCTATATTTTATTGTTTTTTATTATAGAGCATTTAGTATAACATAGACTAATAAGGTTCCACTTTATTCTACATCATAAAACACATGTATGTACAGTACAATTGTCAATTTATTCAAAATGATGTAATTTTTGTTTTTAATTAACACTTGCATAAACATTAGATTTATAATGTTGTACATGGATACATTCCAAGTGGCTTTCATTTCAATTAATGATTTTTTAAAGAAACTTTTTAATTTTAAGGTCTGTCATATTTAGATGTTTTAACTTATTCAAGAGTAAGAAGTTGCAGCCTTGATTTTATTTAGAGAAGAAAAAATTTACTACTTACATTTATTATCGGGGTTAGTTATACAAGAATGTTTCAAAACCTTTTTATTAATAATTCAAAATGTTAAATTTTTATATTCTTTATTTATCAAACCTATAGTGTGCAAACACAGGTCTGTATGTCTGTCTTGAATAATTAATTAAATTTTGTAAAAGTTAAAAGGACACAAGCTAATTGGATTAATTTCATCAAAATAAACATGAAATAATAATTGCATTAGATCATCAAATGGACAGACAAATGACTGAACTTATGTAATTCTGTTGAATAGAACGATTGATTGAACAACTTGACATGTCAGATGACTTATATTTGATAGGCAACTGATCTAAATAGTTTCCATTTTTCCTATCATGTGCTCAATTTTTTTCTTATTTCAGTTAAATATCTTAATCTGAATGCTTGTGTAAATTGTTAAACATTAATAAATATTAAACTTGGCTGCCTAAGTAGTTTTGTAACACTTGAAATGCTTTTGTGATTGTTACTATTGTTGGTAGTTTTGCGTCTTTCTTTTTGGCACCTGGCCATCATTAGGGGTACTGGGGCCAGAAATGAATTTGGTATAGCTGCTCAGAATCATTTGGGTTCAATACAGTTTTCACTTCTACCGTGACAACATTTCATTATTTTTGTTCAAATAGAAATTAAATTTCTTTTGGTTTCATTCTGATTTAAAAAAATTGCATTATTTATCGTCTTTGTAATGTCAACATTGCTAAAACATTTTCATATGATTATTAGAACATAAAAACAGAAATTTTGATGAAATGTAATTGTGGAACTATAGTGATTCTACTTTTTGCTCAATTCTTAAGTGATAGTTCTTCAGCTACCTATACATTTGTTGATGTAGAATTTCATTCAAATATATCCAAAGAACGTTTTTGAAAATAAACTTTCATAACATCTGAAAATCTAATTTATAAGTAAATTACTTCATTCCATAGTAAATGTTTTGTTAAGTTTTTATATTAAGTGTACCTGATATATTATACAAGTTAGTTTGTACCTGAAAAACTTTGAGGTGTGTACAAAATCACCAAGTCAAGAATACTTTTCAAAGACAATCTAAAATGTTTCACAATAATCGCAGATTTGCAACAGAAAAACAATCTCCATATATGCGGTGAGTTTTTGGTAGAACTGTGGAGGATCTACTGTATAACTTTTTGTTTTGAGAAAGCAACTTGAAGTAAAATTGATAATATATAATTGATGTTTTCATAGATGTGTTGTGTACTAAACTTAAATGAAACCTAATTATTGATACATATGTATTTATTCTTATTCCAAAATATGTTTGCATCTGTTGTAAAATAATTATGGTACAGTGTTTGCTTTTTATCAACTAGATATGATCAATTGCAATATTTTAATTTTGTACATTTTTTTTATTATAAATTTGTATTTATTTCCAAACTAACATAACTATATTTTATTTATTGATAAAAACAGAATTTAACAAAGCTTTTCCCTTGGCAGTAGTAGTAGCAGTAAAAGAATGGGGCCCCTGCGCCACTTTTCCATCCACCTGGGTGCAGGGCCTCGGTGGTGGGTTTGATGCCCCCCATGCCGCCATCGTGTCGTCTAGCAGCACAGAGGGCAGCGGCGTGGGGATCTCGACAGAGCCCCCTGTGGCCGGCACTCGTCCAGCCAAACCAGTGTCGGTGAGTAACACAATTTTTTGTGATTTTTTGAAAATGATTCTTCATTATAACTTTATAGGTCTTTGTTTGAATCAATCCATATTTAACATTTTAAAATTTTGGCCATATCTTAATTTTAATTTTCAAGCAGTACAGTACCATTGAGATTATCTATATTTGTGGAGCTCATTCTTTTAAATGGTAGATATAATCTTACTCCATTTATTGAACTCTAGGCTGGAAAATTTTGATAACTTATGGTTTTCTTGTTTCTTGTATTATTAAAACTGAAAACAAAATGTTGTTAATACATATTTTATCAACTTAAATATATTTCTTTGATAAAACATTACAGGTTGTTGCCAAGTTAATTTTGTTGTAATTGCAGGAGAAGGAGGTGGTAAGTGCGGTGCAAGACGGTTGCACCCATCTTAGCTTTGAGTTCCAGTTGGCGGAACAAACCACGGTCGTCTGGGAGACTGTGGTTGTGGATCGCCGACTCTATCTGTCTCTGGGGGGGAGTTTGCCCGAGGGGAGTAAGGAAGCCTTCGTCTCTCTTCTCGAATACGCCGAAGAAGTTCTCTGCTGTTCGCACGTTCTTGTCTGTTTCAGGAAAGACCGTGGCGATCGAGGTTGGTTGAATCTCGTTTTATTTTCTTGCTTGTTTTTGTTTTAAAATTGTAAATCAAGTTTTCATTTGATCATTGTGACAACTATTGAACTGAAGCGTAAAAACAGTTGAGTTGAACACTTCATTAGTTGGGATGATTCCAACTTTTACTTTTTGCAAGTTTTGTGCCAATTGAAATTGGTTCAAGTTTATATATTTTTGTTTGAAGTTTCACCAGTTTTATTCTTTGTAAAACATTACTTTTTAGTTTTTGATTTCAATCTCTTAATTTGAATTTTAATGTGTCAAACAGACATTAAGTCATTAATATTGCTGTGGGGCAAGTCCTTTGTGGTTTAAATTCTTCTGATAAAATTATTTAATTGTAAAAAAAGGTGCATTTTTAAAATAAACTTAGGTCATTTGTTTCTTTAGAATAAATTTTATGGTTTTCATCTGATTGCATTGAAATGAAAGGAAATATTTTCATAATTCATTCCAATACATTCATTAATTAAATAAAAACCTAATATATTGTAACTTGAAATGTGTTATATAACTTGGAATTAACTTCAGCCTTGGGCTGGAAATAACAGATTTGAGACGAAGCTTATTTTAATAGTAGCTTATCTTGATCAACATCAATGTGATAATTATGAACATTGGTCAGATTGATATTCATTAATTGATCATTTGTTCAGCTCTAAAAATTATGCTCAAGTCACTTATTTTCTCCATTTCATCATATTTTTGAACATTCAATTGTTTTTCATTGAACTTTTAATCTTTGTTTTGCTTTAGTTTATGATCTGTCAAAGCATTTTGATGAATTTTAAACAAATTTCTACAACTTTAATATAAGTCTTAGGTTTGTGTTATCTAGTTGAATGTTTTAAAAGATTGTTCGTCATTATTTTTCAAAAAGTAGTTTTTTTTAAATGTGAACTAAAGTAAAATTTGTAAAAACAATAAATAATTGAATGTTTGTAGAAATGTGTTGTCATGTACTTGGTTGACTCCCATTTGATAGGTTTAACATCCAATCTTTTATGATAACAAAATGATAAGATTATGGTGTCCATTGTTCAACTATTCAAGGTTTGTTCATAAATTTAAGGAACCAAAATCTATTTTTAAAGGGAAATATTATTTTTTTTCATACTAATTTTTTTTATAAGTTTCTCTTGTTTGCGATGAGTGCCATACGGCAATGGAGGGTTCATTAAAACACTGGATTAAAGTGTAAATTTAGACTATTTAATTATCTATTTTGAAGTCAAAGAAAGTAGAATAAAAATACAAAAGTTTTACCAAATTTTAATTCAAAAAATAATTTCCAAGTTAAATTATGGGTATGCTAATATATATGAAATGAATTAAATTTATATGATTGGTAATATTAATTTGGTAATTTTTTTGCTCCGTTTATTTTTTGAGGTGGAGGGCTATCATAATCTTATGGTGCTGATTAACCATTGGTTCCAGTGCCAAAGTTTAGCCAAGTTTCATATGAACGAACGCAATGAATTTGATTTAATTTAAATTTAAAATTTCCTCAAATCTTTTTAATCGTATATTTTTTTTACAGATAAAATTTGTTGGTCATGTGATGTTTATCATATCTATTTCTTCCTAACATGATTTATTGTTAATTTTATGTGCGTAGTTGAATAAATAATCTTATCAGGCAGATAAATATGAAAGTAAACTTTAAACTGATAAAAAAACATCAAAATATTGAAAATGTTTTTTTCTTGAAATTATTGTTTAATTTTTAAATTTGCACCAACTACTTTAATTAATTATTTATTTAATTTGTATGCAAACTGATTTGTCTTGTTTCAAAATACCCTTGTTTAAATTTTACAAATTTTTATTTATATATTTATATAAATACAACTACAAAAAATAGTTCTGTCTTAACCATATTTACAAGTTTTTAATCGATTTTTAAGATTTTATCTGAACTGTACACAAATCCTTATTAACATATTGTTGGGAAACGAATTCATAGGGAGTAGTATAATATATTAACTTTCACATCAAGTTTCTACAAATGTTCTTTGTTTTTCTAACAAACTTGACATTCTTTGCTTTTAGTATTTTCATTTTTTATTAAATTTTGAAGTTGCTTCATTTATTAATAAAATTAAAATAAGCTTGTCGTAAAAAATTCTTTGTCAAATTACTGAAATGTCTTTTTTGTTTGTAGCTGTCCTGATCAAGACCTTCATGTTCTTGGGATTCCAACCCATCCCACCTGGTCATCCTCTCGCACCCGTGAACAACGAACATCTGTTCATGCTGTACGAGATTGAATAGATGTCGTACTAGACGAGCATTTGTTGGGATTGGCAACACCTTCACAAGTAGTTGATTGAGTCGTGTATTTTCAACCTCAGACATTTTACAACACAGTGTCACATGATTGATTATTAATACCATTTTCCTCTTGAACTTTCTCGTACGAAATCCTAACACTTGCTCTAAGCACTTTCACCACATTTATAAGTTGATTCTAGAGTGAGCATACACGTCTTGTGGCAAGTTCGTCTTCAATGTATTCTGTTCAGTTATAAAGTGGTTTTCTATTTAAAATTGAAATTTGATTACTTCCAAGTTCTATACATTTCCAAATCTAATGTGCTGAATCATTATATTCTAGTTCTGGAATGGAGACTTGGTTCTTTAAAATAATGACAAACTTTCACATTTGTGTATAAAACTGAAAGCAATGGTATTTAATTTCAAGCAGTTTGGTATAACATATTTTTTTAAATTTAAACAAAATTTTGATGTACAAAAACATTATTTTTTTAAAGCTTTTCCACATCGCTTTGACAAATGGTACTTTTTTGTACCTCCCAAATATGCATTGATCATGAACAGGAGTGTGTATTTTTACTTTCGTATCAACTATGCCATGTACTGCTAGTTTGAACACGATTTTTTAATATAAAAATGCAAAAAAAAAGTGTAAAATAAAAAAGAATAAAAAAATGTTTGCCTTTCCCTTTAATTATACCAGTACATGTTTATTCATTTTGCTCATTTTGATTCCTTCTCTGTAGCATATGATTAAATTTAGTGTTAGTTTATATTTTAATCTTGAGATTTTGCTTAATTTAGGTTTTAAAATTGGTAAAGGTTAAGAATAAAACTAATTTTTTGTATGAAGTTTTTATTTTTAGTACTGGGTTAGATTTAATCAAACTTATACTTTAAATTTAAAGTTAATAAACTAATTATACTTTAAAATGTTTTATTTTTCCTCTACATTTAAATAAGCAGCCCTTCAAATAATGTTTTTTACTATAGAATGGGGTAAGCTTAGGTAAAAGATAGGCGGCCATGTTCAACTTCCCAATACAATCTTGGAATGTACTCTAATTGAAACCAATAAGACTTGCCAAGGAACTTGTATAATTCCAAAAGTAATTGCATGTCTTGCGCAGTGGCGGGTTGCGAGTTCTAGCTAGTTATTGATAATTTTAATCCTGTTACTTTCAGGAATGTATTAATACACAACCTGTCGGTGCTGTAAAACATAGCTTCTGTCTTGTGTTTGAACTCTGCTTCAATAAATACAATCCCATTTTATGGGTAAATGTTGAGCAGTGAATAAATAACAAATATTCACTAATTCCAAATAAAATCAGTCCATTAGGACCTGGCAAAAATGACATTTAGTACTTTTTCTAAATCACATTTATTTTTAGACAAATAGACGTTAAAACTTACTTTTATATATTGAATGCTTGCTGTATAAATGTCAAATGTAAACTGGTCTTGCTTTGAAGATCTGCACCTTGTGAAATATAGATAAAACTGCAACTTTTTCAATATATTTAAATAAGCACCATTCACAAGTTCGAAATTAGGAAGTAGTTCTTTACACACATTAATAATCCTTTTTTAATAAAATACATTTATTGTAAACAATAAAATAATGTATAGCTTTATCTGTTGAGTTCACCTTGATCTATACCAATAGTCTGTTTTTGTTGAATTTAATTTTTGCTTCAAGTAAGTATGGGGATCTACCTTTAAAACTCCTTTTTATCTGCCAAAAAGAATTGTAAGAACCATGACTTATAGCAGTGATTCCCAAAGTGTGTGCCGCGAAAATATATATATTAATTAAAAAATAATATAATATAATGTATTTTATTTGGTAAAAATTTGGCATATTTCTTAGCAACATTTGGCATTTCTTGGTGAGACAAACCTGGCAACCCTG
>JARUHE010140868.1:0-14312 GCA_031471125.1 Archaeomysis grebnitzkii | reverse complement strand
GACCCAACGTTGCTTAACTTCGCTGATCATACGGGAAGCGGTGTTTCAACGCGGCCAAGGCCGTTGACTTATGTTTTGTTGTTAATTTTAAAACTACCAAATATAAATCACTTAACATTTTTTCAGTTTCATAAATTACAATTAAAAAATATTTTATCGTTTGACTTTTTTTTTTAAACTATAATTTTTTTTCTGCTCTCACCTTATTGATCTCGCCAACATGTGCTCGCGCCGAAAGCAAGATTCGAGTTACGCCCGCGTGGCCATAGCGAGCTGCTGTGTGTAATGGAGTGTCGCCATACTAGAAAACAATAATAATGGTTTTATATTTGTAGCTTTCATTGTTGTAATACTAAGCACAATAATTAGTATTGTTATATTTTTTGTTGTAATAATAACAATGAACTCTTAATGATTTGTACAAATAATATATCTTAGCATTAACAGTGCAACCCATGAGTGGCTGCCAACGCATGCCAACAATTGAGTATGTAGTCTTGGTATTGTGTAGCAGCTGGTTCTATCCCTGTGGTAGGTAACTGTAATCCACAATATTTTTTGGGTAAACACTGGAAGCATCAATTATATAACCTGGTGATGGTAAATAAACGCTGGTTGCAGTTTGGGTATTCGACCAACCTCCAATTAGATTAGTAGATAAACAATTTTCGAGACATGATGGATGAAATTGACGGTAAAAAAGATGAAATATATTGAATAAAAAAGTTTTTAATGACATTGCTTACTCGCGTTTCTTTATTATTGAGTAGAAATACAGTGAATATATAATGTATAGAAAATCATGGTTGCACAGGTCAGTGGAAAAAATGAACATCATAGTTTTAACAATAACATTACCGTATGAACAATTACAATGACAAACAGAAAAATTAGTGGCAGCAATACTTATAAATATTACTCTACACTTTATTTGGTGTAAACAAATTGTTTGCCTTAAAAATGTTTGAATAAAAAATGTTGGATAGCAAATTTTGGGTACAAGGCATTCTAGGTCAAAAAATCTTTGTAGTGTAACAGTGAACCTCTTTACTAATGCTTAACGATTTAGAATTAAATGACTCACATTGTTTTTTATGTCAGGCTTGCACCCGGCCAGAAGGATGACTCTGCAAGTCTGGTTGTGTCCGTTCTGACAGGCGAGGTGCAGCGCTGCGAAGCCGCCTTTGTTCTTCACATACACGTTTGCCCGACACCGCACCAGCGACGATGCAGTTGCCGAGTATCCTTTCCATGCAGCCTCGTGCAGGGCCGTGTTGCCGTGCTGGGGAAGAAAGAAGAGATTAGTAATTGTGGGAGGGGGTGGGGGCATTTTGTTTTGTAGAATTGGGAGGGTTTTTATAATTCAAATTATATTTTATTTAGATTTATAAGAGTTTGATATTTTAAGATTGTGAACAATGTTAACAGTTTCAACTCTTAAGTATCTGAATATTCTTAAGAATTTGTGAGTTTTGAAACCTATAGTTTTATGTTTTAAACTTAATATTTTTTTCCCTTCAAGATAAATTTTTATTTAGTTTATGAAACAATATTGTTGATTAATTTAAACAATTGAACATTTTTTTTCAAAATAATTCTATCGACCTGCCGACGCGATGTAATAAACCACCTACCTGGTCGTCTTGGTGATCGACATTTGCATTGCTTTTGATCAGTTGTTGAACTATCTCGACATGCCCCTCGCACGCTGCCCGTTGGAGGCCCGTGTATCCACACTGGAAGGAAACACACATTATTATTTTAGGCTTTGTAAAAACATGAATAATATTAATAGTAACAAAGCAGAAGTAATGATAATAGAAGCAACAATATGTATACCATTATAAACCCAAACTACTTTAATTATAGTAATGAGAAGAAAACTAACATTGTTGGTTATCATAATGATAATAATAATATAACACTAATTACAATAATAAAAACAGTAAAACTTGATAAAATACATTTTGATAATATAACATGATTTAAGCTGAAATTATATTTCTGAAAACATTTTCAATATGAACTAGAATGCAAAAGAGAGTTGAACACCATTGAAGATAACAATCAAAGTTGGTTGATAAAAATGTTTTATTAGTACCCTAGCTTAACCAAAAAGATAAGGTTTGAACAAATTACATTAATTTTATTTAACATTTAGGTTGATACAAACTTCTACTCGATTCTAAAGTTTCTTCAGTTTTGTTTTGATTATAAAACAAAAATTGAAAAAATTCAAATAATGTAAACATACTTGTAATATATAAATTAAGATGAAAAAAAGTGTTTTATGTGTATCCTTGCTAACGCGCACGCGTGGGAGTGTGTGTACATTTATGCGTGCGCCTCATAAAAATGATGAAATATCCATCATCTCAATGTTATCTTCGATATTCATGTCGAAAGAGAACTCAAGTTACACAAAACCACATTTCAACACATTCTTTGGTTGATGTCAACCGATTGGATAACGTTTCAGATGCGATTAGGTTTCTTATCTCTGATTTTGTCTATTGAAAATAAATTTAAAAAATGTTTTGATAAGTTCCTAAATTAAGAAACGCTATATGCCTTTTGAAATTATAAAATATATGTATTTAATTAATATATTATATTATATTATATTATATTATATTATATTATATTATATTATATATTAATATACTATAGTTACATAATTATTTAATTTTATCCTTGTAAAGGTGACGAAAGATTTGTCAAATGTATCCCATGTGAATGAAAAAATAACTTTCTAGACAGTGAAATTCAATTATATGTTTATACAATTTAATTTAGTTACAACTCCTAATAAAAAGTATATTAATTATATATTTCTATGATATATTCAAATCGAGTTGGCGCGTAAATTGTATAGGGTAAAAGTCCTTTTATCCAACAATCAAGACACTTACGTATACAAAAACACAGAGCCTTATAAAATTATTGTACAAAAACAAGTTGTGAATTAACAATTTTGCCATCAATCGCACTTTCAAATGCATATAATACAGTATAAGACAATATTCTTCACTTATATAATTTGCATACGTATGGCAGTTAAACTTATAGGCTCCAATGTTAATTTGTAATATTTATACCATGTAGAATACCAAGTTTGTCTAAATTAAACACCTAAGTCAAACATTACGTACGCCTAGAAAATTAGAATGTTTCAAAATCTTTCCGAACTTAATTGCAAGTTTTAGAGGAACCTTATAAAATCTTTCATCAAACTCAAAACAATCCTACAACTAACCTGACAAACTTGATACAAATGTTTATCATAAGGTACATACGACAGTAAAGACCTTCTTTTAAAGTATTGCCACGTTTGTGACGAACATATTACGAAGTTTTGTTATAAGGTGCATTATACACCACAAGTTTGTGACAAAGTTAATACGACTTTTTGTTGTAAGGTACATATGACACAAGTTTGTGACAAAGCTAATACGACTGCTTGTTGTAAAGTACATACGACAGACGTTTGTGATATAAGGTTCTTAACATTTACAATTAATGGTTTTCTTAAGTTTGTAAAGGTCTTGCAACAACCCCATTTGTGAGGGTATGTGATGCTTGGCTCAGGTTTTAATTAAGACAAACTTGCAAATACGTTTGTTTCAAGATAATTTCTGAGGGGGGTGTATAGATATATATATATATATATATATATATATATATATATATATATATATTCATATATATACATATAATATATTGGTGAATGAAACCTTACAAGGAATTCCTTTCGTACACCATCATGAACGTCTGTCCTGCACCATCTGTCAGCTGGATGAAGTGCATCGATGCCCGAATTAATTAAGTCTCCGTCTGTTCCATTTAAAGGCACTCGAACACTCGCACTTCATTAACACTTTCGAGACTGTGACACTGAGGTTGGTTTTCAAAGCTTACTTTAATGTATTTCTGTCTTTAGGCAACAATTGGCAAGGTTTTAATGAGTTAAAATTGATTATTTCTAATTATCAAAGCTATGGAACAGCCAAGACTATTTAGTGTTATGTAATGATCATATAAATGTATAAGATGGGTATGTCAAAGAGTTAGAAATGAAACCAACTTAAAAAATGGATGGATTGTACGATACATAAGATAGTAAGATATTTGAGTAAAATTAAATGTTTAAACAACTTGGGTGTACAAAATACAACCGGGAGAAAAACCAAACCAAATAGGTAGCGGTGAAAAATAATGAAAGAAGATAGTAAAAATATTAGGAGCAAATTCCTAGCCTAACATGGTATCAGCAAATATCAGGTTTTGTAGTATCTCGTTCTAAGGTATTTGAAACAATATCGATTCTTATCTCCTTATCAATGTAAGATAAGAACAAGAATTCCACTTATCTCCTTATATTAGTGTCTATAGTGATTTATTGGTTAGTTGAATACAATTAATCATTTTTCTAATACGTTTTTGTTCCAATGGAAATAATTGTTCATGCAGTGAAGGCAACTTTTGATGTTGCAGAAAATAAATTGTGTATGTTGTACAGCAATCTGTCAATAGCATGTTTCAGTATTGGACATAAACAAAAACTATTTCAAATTTAAAGTTTACTTCCAATTCTATATGTCCTTGTCAACTTATAATTAATTTGTCTCCAATTTGTTATACTAACAAAAACAACTTAAATGTTTTAATAAACAATTTAAATTTTACTAACGGTAAATTCCACTTGAGCGATAGCATTTGGTAAAATAATTTTGGAAAACTTCATATGAACGAAATTTATATAATTATTTAAATCTGTTAGAGCAAATCAAATTCATTAATTTCCAATTAATTAATATTCGAAGGGAATTATATTTTTTTCTGGTTTATTTTTTAAAAACTCAGAATTTAAGACACCACCTTGTTTCAAGCAAACACTAGATTTACTTCTACTCATTTAACGCTTTATAAATATATGTCTAGGTACGAAAAAACAGATATTTTCTCTCACTCATTCACTCACCCTTTCTCTCTCATTCACTCACTCATCCTTTCATACTCACTCACTCATCCTTTCATACTCACTCACTCATCCTTTCTCATTCACTCACTCACTCATCCTTTCATACTCACTCACTCATCCTTTCTCATTCACTCATCCTTTCATACTCACTCACTCACTCATCCTTTCTCACTCGCTCACTCATTCTATCTCACTCACTCAATCTCTCCCACCCTTCTAACAACTGTTGGAGGAGAATATGTCACAAGAACATTACCCTTGCACTGGGTATTAGGCTAACTTGTCTAAGTGTTAAAGGTAAACGAATAAAAACGACAAATTAAAAAAAAATAGTTGTTAAGTTTCTTAAATATAATACAATTTTAATTTTGTTTTTTATATTTGATAAACTTTGATCATTTTTTTATTTCCATAGTTCAATCTTAATAAAAGCAAAATAGCAATAGAAAAAATTATTTATGTTTTACTTAACAATTTGAAGTTTTTACTTAGCTAAATGATTTTTAAGTTTAGTAGCTTTATATTAAATTAAAAATCGTTGTACTTACGCTGTACATTTTTAGTGTTTTTTTTTTACAATTTTTATTATTAGTATGTACTTAAAAATGGTGTTAATTTAAGCTTATTGACCGAGAAGCGAAATCAATTTTGGACAAGGTATAGCCTAAAATAATTTGTTTTTATTGAACTACATTTAGAAATAAAATTTATGAACATATTAAAAAAATGCAATCGAATAAAATTAAATCGTGTAAATGTTGGAAGATACTTAAAAGATTCGAGTAAAATTTGTTCATCTTAAAATAATAAAATTACAGTTACTTAAATAAACAAATTTCGAATAGCCTAATAAAAATGAAGTTCAATGCACGCTGGTCAGTCATAAGCCCCGCCCCCAACGACACACAAGCCACGCCCCTCACTACCTGAGGCTCTATTTAACTGTCGTATCTTGATTTTATCCTTGAATTATTAAACATTTTTATTTACACTTGGTTCTAATGACTCAAATTTGTGAAAATCAAAGTTTTTCTTCTAAAATTAAGAAGAAGAAAAATAAATCATTGTTTATACTTGTCATGAAATAATAAATACGAAATAAAAAAAAATATATATAAATAAGTAAAACATTTTTTTAAAAAAATTAAATAAAACGAATCATTTAATTTTCAATTAATAAAGTTGATAAGAAAAAACCTAGCAGTAGACCTAAATACATTTATAATTAAATAACAAAACATGAATTTAATTTTAATAAAGTTAAAGTAACTTATTTCGTTTCTTTGAAATTAAAAATGTGAATGAAAACAGAAAAAAATATGACAAAGATTATTTCATCAAATTTATTTCAAGAAATTATAAAATTGCCAAAATGACTAAATAGTAATTAGCAGACTGTCCAATAAAAAAGAAACCAATTAAAAATACCTAACTGCAACGCGACGGCCTAACTGAGCAAGATATAAAAGTCAATTATACTATGAAGTGAAACACATTAGCAATTTACCAAAGTATGTCCGCATTTTCTAGGTTCATTTAATGCTATTTTAAAACGTCTTAAAAGGCCTACCAGCCAAGTTAAGTAGCTATAGTTCTGGGTAATACTTGGATGGGTGACTTTGGAACACCAACTGTGGTTGGTTATTTTGCAGTGAACATGCTTGGCATCCAGAGTCTGCCCTATTAATTACATATTTATTCCATTGGACTGTGTTCATGTCTCTTTGTTTTACATCTGTGATGTCCGTTACGTAAACGTTTACAAATTCGTCTTTTCAACATTGGTTTTAGATGAAGCAGACATTGTTGGCTCTACGCTACATTAATTTCATATAAGAGGATGTTTGTGCAATTATTTGTATGTTAACTGTTTATTATTTATTATTTATTATAAACAGATCACTTTATCTAACTTAAATTGAAAAATAAGATATTTAATAATTATAGATCACGAGATAAGCGGCGTTTAATAAGGCTTATTTACATTATTGTATTGCTACTATAAGGTAAAAATATAAATGTCTTAGCATAGCTCACAAGGGATCTTTTAAAAAATAATTATCTAAAAAATACAAATAAAAATGTTTAAATGCAGACTTTTTAATTATGTAAGGAATACAAACAAAATGTTTTTTATTTAAATAAAAATATTTAAAATTCTTTTAATTATGTAAGAAATACAAACAAACATGTTTTTTATTTAAATAAAAATTTAAAAAAATTTTTAAATAAAAAACTTTTTAATTATGTAAAAAAGATTGAAATCTTACATTCGATAATGATTATTAATTATGACGTAATAAATTATTTATAAACACACAAATAAAAAACTTACCTAAAATAAGTACAAATATTATTGTATGACTAAATGTTAAAAATTATTTATCGCTAACAAATTTTAATAAATAAATACACAAGGAATATTTTTAATGTTGAATATTTTAATTGTTTAAAATTATTAGCCACAATATTTATTATCCAAAACTATAAAACATGTAAAAGATTGCACTATAATTTCCTAAATTAGACTTTATAGCACACCAAATTGCTCTATAATAATTTAGACTGTACTATAATGTGTTAGATTGTACTAAAATGTACTAAATTATATCAAAATATACTGGATTAGAGTAATATGTACTAAGTTATACCAAAATATACTAGATTAGACTAATATGTACTATTGTATACCAAAATATACTGGATTAGACTAAAATGTACTAAATTATACAAAAATATACTAGATTAGACTAAAATTGACTAAATTAGGCCAAAATATACATGATTAGACGAAATTTTATAAAATTATACCAAAATGTACTGGATTAGATTGAAATATAATAGGATGAACAAAAACATATTAGAATAAATTGAGATATACTTAGATACAACTTTATTGAATACTTAAAACAAATGAATGTTAGTCAACAATCGCCCTGACTTGCTGTCCACACTGTAGTCCCACATACTTTATGCATTACCTAACACTACCTAACCAAACGAGAAATAAATCTTTTGTCTAACCACCATCCACAGAGCGTCGGTGACATGTGTTTGTTCCTTTGGAGCGATACCTTACAAGTGCACTTTATGTCCCTAAACCTATCTCAGGTTTCGCCATCAAGGCACGTGACCCGCTTATGACGATGAACCACCGTTTGCCTCCCGGTCTTCCATGGTTAAAGGGTTATTCAATCATTTCATTGTTGTTGATTGACACACATTGATGAGCATTAATTATAATGTTATGACTTAAATAAATGTATAAGGTATATAAATAATACAATATTAAAATAAATGTAGTAGGTATATAAATAATAAAAATATTAAAATAAATGTAATAGGTATATAAATAATAAAAATATTAAAATAAATGTAATAGGTATAAAAATAATAAAAATATTAATATAAATATAATAAGTATATAAATAATAAAAACATTAAAATAAATGTAATAGGTATATACATAATAAAAATATTAAAATACTGAATGTATTAAAATAAAAATATGTTTTAACTTCAGCTTTAGGTCTGAGTTATTGTATGCATCGGATGCCCATTTCGACGTCCTTCCATGAATGGTGAGCGAGCCACGAACCTTCCATCAAAAAGTTAAGTTTTTGGGACTGCGCCACAAAATTATTTTATGTTTTTTTCAGGACAGCTTTGAATGATCTTCGATGTCGGTGATGGGAAACACGTTGGAGGAAATGTGGAACGAAGGTCGAAAACAATTTGTGTTACTGCGTCGTAAACTCAGTTCAGAATTGCATTGCAAGAATTTTAACTATTTCAGAGCTGGACTGAAGTCAACTGAGTTATAGGAGTTGGACTTACAAACTCTGATCTATTCAGAACTAACTGAAATAATCTGAGATAACAAGAGGTATACCTAAAAAGTCAGAGTTAATCAGAAATACACCGAAATCAAGTACTAACAAGGACTACATGGAAAAAATAGGTGTTACTCAGAGTTGTAATGAAGGAATCTAAGTTAGTCCGAACTGATTTAAAACTACCTGACTTATTAATAACTACACTGAAAGAATCTAAGGCATTCAAAACTGCAATGTGAAAAACATAGGATCTTAGAACTCCCACTATAAGAAATAGAGTTACTCAGAGCTGCACTGACTAAACACTGAGTTACTCATAGATAATTGAATTTTAAAATTTGACATACAAATCTTCACATAAATATAAAAAATACTCACAAAACAATAGTAAAGATATACTTGAACTAAACTACACTACTTATAGCCGCCATCCAGTATTGTAGCACAACTGATAAGCTATCTTTAATTTAATGAAATAAATTAAAAAGAAAAATGAAATTGTATTTCACGAAATACAAATATATAAAAATACAAATTTGACTTTAATTTATATTAATTTACACTAAAACTACTATGCTAAGAAATACATGATAACATAAATAACTTATTGCTTATCAAGATCATTAATATTTAAACACCTATAACAATAACTATTAAATTTCAGTCCTATTTTCACGCTATTAAAAACAAATTATAATAAAAACAAATGAGAACGATAAAAAATAATTCATGGACGTAAATATAGATAAATGTAGCTCTGGAATTAAAAACAATGTAGCACCTTCAAATTTAATTTAGTTATTAAATTTATTGTTACAATTAACAACAATACACAAATTAATTTATACAATTATATTATTATTATTTTTCTTAACTTAATTCACTTCGATGAAATTTAAATTGCCTAAAATAGATGAAAGTCGAACAATTCTTTTTGAAAAGTTATATTTAATTTTTGCAAAAATCTATGAATTAAAAAAATATTTGGTTATTAATTTAAATGTTAAAAGTTTGTTTTTATTAAAAACAAAACTAATACTAATTGTATATATTATAATATCATAACAATTGATAATAGCAATAATAATAAAAGTAACAATGTAGTGAAAATAATAGTTGATAACAATGATGAAAAAAAACAATATTTAAATCAACAACAGTAGTATATCCATTGGTAACAAAAATAATAATAATAACAATAATGCAATAAAAATAACACTTTTATAGTAATTAATGATTGAAAATAACAATAAACAATAACAATAAATATTAATATAACGATTGATAACAACAACAATAACATGAGTAATAAACAATTTTCAATAATGATAAAAACAACAATAATAACAATAGCTTTAATCCTTGGACACGTTGAAATAATACAATAAATGACTTTCAATAATTTTCATTTTCCTTGAGTAAGACAGTGTCCTAAATAGTCTGTGCCGCTTCATTCTTCCATCCAAATTATAACGAAAAGTCTAATGAAGACATTATAACCCCCCCCCTCCCCCATTGTGTTCTATTTATCTGAACAAAAGGGGGAAGGGGAGAGTCCTGGAGGGCATAATTAAATTAACAATCCTTTAATGATAATTATGATAGCAGTAATAATAATAACAATAACAATAATTAAACAAAGAGAAAAATAATAATAATAATAATATTGTGTTACAATTAAATAAATGCTGGCGGCAAAAATATGAATGACAGTTTTTTTTATAATTTATGCAAAACTAAATTTATTAAATGGTCTTTAATAATACTAATAACAACAATAATAATAACAATTATTTTATTTTTATTTCATTTTTTAATTCACTAACTTTAAATTTTAGTTCACAATTAAAATACATTTCAAAAATGTTATTTCAAATATTAATTTTATTAAATAATCATTTCATTGAAAAATCAAGGAATGCACAAAAAGTTTCCAATCAAAATGAAGGCAAAAAATTCAATAAAATCACACATTTTGGATTGTCCAGGAAATAACTTCGGAAAAGTTATGAACGTTTGGATCCCGAACCGAAATATATTTCTTGACAGTACAAATCAGTGCAACTGATGGGCGTCATTTTGAATTTATCTCCAACTGTTTTTGGTAACATAAGATGCGAGTTCAACTCCCACATTTATTCATAAATTATTTTAATAACAATAATAATAATAATAATACTAATAATAATAATGTGAGTATCAATAATAATAATAATAATGTGAATATTAACAATAATAATAATATCAATAATAATAAAATGAATATCAATAATAATAATATAATAATAATAATATGAGTATCAATAATAATAATAGAATTAGACTTCGATGATGATGCTAACAAAAATAATAACGATACATATTAATGCACAATAATAAAACTGCAATGCCTTAATGAACAAATAATTATATTAGGAAAATGAATTAAGAGATGAGAAAATAAAATAAAAATAAAGAAAGAAACATAAAATTGAAATAGTTATAAAGTTTAAAACAAACAGAAAAAAACATATATATTTCAAATATTTATATCTGAACGAAAATTAAGTTTTAACAAAACATTAAATACAAAAACATTAAATAAAAAAAACATTAACGACATTAAAAAACATTAAAAACATTTAAAAAACATTAACAACATTAGAAAAAATGAATAACATTAAAAAAACATCAAGAACATTAAAAAAAATTTAGCCTGAGCATTTGCAATTTAAATTAATGGTCGAAAACTAAAAAAAATGTTAGACAAGAAAGAAAATAAAATTATTTTCGTTGACTTCGGAGGCAATTATGCGGACGTTGATGTATGGCTTGTGATTGAGACGTTGCAGTTGGTTGTCCAATCAAGCTGATGATGTAAAGTGCCTATGTCCTCTGGATCAACAATTGCACAAGTGAGGTGAGCTCTATGTTATTTGAATGTGGGTTGCCTCACTTGAGCTATTGTCGATCCATTTGCTGGTTAGTGTTTGTACAATCATTGTATTTGGAAGACTATTTATCTTGATAGAACTTTTAATTTATTTTTAACATTATTGTTCGATAAAACTAAAATAAATTTAACGTTATATTAAATTAAAAAACAAGCTCAGTTAATACAAAGCATTGAGCTCAATCACTTAGTTGGATCAACAATAACACAAGTGAGGTAAGATCTATGTTATTTGAATGTGGGTTACCTCACTTGTGCTATTTTCGATCCAGTTAAATTGACCAAAAGAGCCCATCTTTCTCCTCGTGTATTTCGAGACAATGTTCTAAAGCGGGACAGAGAACACAAAAAAACTTTTGTAATAAATATAACAAAACCAAAAATATTTTTGTTGTCTTAGATATAAGCACGTTGGTTCGATACCCAGTAATGCATTCAGAGGCTACTCAGCCCCACAGAAAATGTATTTAGGTACTTAAAATTGTTCACTCAAGAGCTGATGGATTTTAAATACCAATTTTTAGATACCGAAATTAGATACGAATCTTATACAGATTTTTAGATAATAACTTTTAGAATCAACTGTATATATTAATTTTAAGACACCAATTTTAGATACCAAATTTAGATACCAATTTTAGATACAAATTCTGGATACTTTTTTAAATACCAATGCTACTTGAAGATCACTTGTCAGAACCACAGCAAGGCTACCTAACCTAGGGAGTGATCTCGACCATATCTTTTCATGATTCAATCCACTTTTTTTTTGTGATTCAATCACATTGAAACAAATGTTATACGATTTTGATTAAATCAACTTTCTTGATTTAAATCACATTGACACAATGTTATACGATTTTGATTTAAATCAACTTTCTTGATTTCAATCACATTGACACAATGTGATACGATTTTGATTCAAGTAGGTAACCACTCATGGCTGAAATCAAACCAATGGGAAAATCATATCTCACATTAAGCATCTATAAACTATATATTTCGTTAAAACATTGAAACTAATTAAGAAACAATATTAATAATGTTAAAAACAAAGTTATAGTAAATCAATAGATTAATAATAAACCGTTTTAGTTATAAATAAAAGCCGATGATGTTTTCAATATTTGTAATGTCCATCACAAGCTTATCTTAAGAATACGATTGAGTAGTGCTAATACATTCACATAAAAAATAATAGAACAAAATATTTAACAAACATTAGAACCATCAAAAAATTTAAAATAATGATTAAAAACATTAAAACAAAACAAAATGACTAAAAACATGAAAATAAAAAAAAAGATTAAAAAACATTCAAATAAAAAAAATGATTAAAAGACATTCAAATAAAAAAAAAATGATTAATAAACAATGATTAAAAGACATTCAAATAAAAAAATAAATGATTAATAAACAATGATTAAAAGGCATTCAAATAAAAAAAAAAAATGATTCATAAACAATGATTAAAAAACATTCAAATAAAAAAATAAATGATTAATAAACAATGATTAAAAGACATTCAAATAAAAAAATAAATGATTAATAAACAATGATTAGAAGACATTCAAATAAAAAAAATAAATGATTAATAAACAATGATTAAAAAACATTCAAATAAAAAAAGGATTAAAAGACATTTAAATAAAAAAATAAATGATTAAAAACAATGATTAAAGAACATTCAAATAATCAAAGAACAAAAAACAAAAATTTAAACAATTTTGAATACAAATGTTGTTTATCCTCAAATTTATCAGATCCCGCCAACGTTGGTGTTTAGATTTTAATTTTTAATTTAATTTGTTAATTATATCAAAGAATAATTATTTTTTTAATTTTCGTTGTATCTTTTAATTAAACTAAATACAAAATAAACGAACAACAAATCTGCTTTTAATTTTATTTGTTAGCTAAATTAATTTAAAAATATAATTATTCTTTTTTAATTTTAGTTGTATTTATAAATTAAATTAAATACAAAACAAACAAACAAATAATAAATCTGTTTCTAATCTTATTTGTTAACTAAATTATTTAAAAATAAAATTATTTTTTAATTTTAGTTGTATTTATAAATTACATTTAATATAAAATTAACAAAAAATAAAAAATCAGTTCTTAGTTTTTAATTTTATTTGTTAACTAAATTAATTGAAAACTAAACAAACAATAAAACTAATCTTTAACTATATTTGTTAATTTAATTAAATATAAAACTAAGCAAACAATTTTATTTGTTAATTAAATTAATAAAAACTGAACAAATAATATAAATAATTTTTTAATAAATAAATAAATTTTGTGCAACTTTATTTCTTAAATAAATTTAGTCAATTAAGTTATCTATTAATCTTCTTAATTAATCCCATTTGTTTAGTGATGCTCCAATTAAGACTGTTGAGTGAATTGTTAAACATTTTGCAAAAAAAACATTACATAATAATAATAAAAATAATAATAATAATAACCATAACAATAAAAATAACAATAACAATAACAATAACAATAACAATAACAATAACAATAATAATAATAATAATAATAATAATAATAATAA
>JARUHE010140757.1:0-14315 GCA_031471125.1 Archaeomysis grebnitzkii | reverse complement strand
TTTAAAATGATGGTACAGAATCGTTCCAAATCGGGCCAAAAAAGTATACTTTTCGGCCCAACGATGTTTGCAGGGATATTAATGCTGAAATTGTTGTAGTTTTCAGAGAAAACTGATGTAATTAGACAAAAATTTCATTTATTCATTTATGAATTTCATAGCGTAATACAGTTTTGAAAATGTAATTAAAAATTAACAAAAGTTCGTGAAGATAACAAATTACATTGGTTCTTTATTTAAAAAAAATGTCCCTAATTACTAAAATTTACTGAAACTACGATGTTCAAAATCTAATTCGCCCACAACATCAAATAATAACACTGGGCTGCATCCAAAAAGAATCATGTAACAAAGATGTCATCAACATTGCCCATAGAGTTTTTGCATGCTCATTTCAGAAATCAACTCATTTTCTCATGGAGGTTCGCATGTTTTTGTAATAACTGATACTAAATTATTCAAGTTCATCTTGCAGAAATGTTTCTGAGCCAGGTCTATAATTCAAATAGGTAAAGAAAGACAAACAGAAGTTGACAGGCTATTTTATTTTATTGACAAGAAAGAAAATCACAATTGTATTTGAATATCAAGGCAGCTATTCTCCCTCAAAGCTAAGCTTTCGAGATTTTCTCTTGTGTGCCGATTTATCAGCAGATGTTGCCCAGCTTTTTTGAAGTGACCAGCAGAAATCAGCCAACAGTGTCACGCTCCAATTAGCCTTGATAACGGTGATCCATTTCTGATATATCTTAATGGAACCCTTCCCCTTGTTCTTCACTGAATTCACCCAAGTTGGCAGAAAAGTAGTCAAGATGGCTATGGAGGAAATGCATTTTTATGCTCATCCGTGCACCAGCCATCTCATATGCTTGAAGCGTGTTCACAATTCTTTCTTTTTGATCATCGGCTTTTGTGTTCCTGTTACAACTGACTTAAAACTATTCCAAGCATTTCTTTCATCTGGTGTTAATGCTTTAGTAAAACCCGCATTTGAAATACGTTCACGAATCTGTAGTCCAACAAATATGCCAGTTTCTATTTTGGGTTTACTTACAGAAGGGAATTTGTGGGACAGGTACGTAAACCCTTCTCCATCTTTTTTTTTATAAAGTTCTTCATCAATCCCAGATTTATGCGAAGTAGAGGTAAAAACATTTTCTCGGCTGGTACAAGTGGTAGAGCTTTGACGGTATTGGCCATTGCACTTGCCGATAGTGTATGGAATATGTACGGCTATCCCACAAGCATAAATAGCACGGATGTCTTGTGTAGCCTCCCTGCAGCCCTAAGAAAACACTTAGAGCCACCAGGTCACCACAAAGAAGACAGTTCTGACATTGATATTGTATGTTGTTAAGAAAAAGTGACATGGTAGCATAGGTTTCTTTCATGGTGACGTAATGCGCAATAGATAAAAATGGTACTTTTTTGCCATTAAGAAGTATCAGGGCTCTTAGACTCTATAACTTGAACCTCAGGAGCTAAACGAATTCTACCACAGTGTTCAGCTCGCAAAATTAAACGGGAAAATTATATTTTTCATTTATGTTACATTTTTCATGCAGCCTAGTGTAATGATTTGAATGACTAAGATTTCAATTTTCATATGTTACAGTATTTAGTCATTTAATTTGTTTTCATTGCTATTGTGTATAAATTTCCTTTTAAAAAATAAACCTAAATATTAGCGAGGTCGCTTTTACGTAGCGGAAAAATTAACTTTTGGTGTCATACTTTTTGAAAGAACGTTAAGTTTCAATTTAGTATTTCAATTAGACTGTTGGATTTTTTGAATGTGTTATAAACATCCATTTAAATTTATTTTCTATATAGTCAAACTTTTGAAAAGTTCTGAAAGTACTATTAAATAGTAATGTAACCGTTCTATACCTACGTTATGTATATAATTTATCTATCTGCATCGCAGCATCGTATGGTTATTTTTTAAATATAATGTTTGTCGTTAGTGTCGGATTTTTCGTACAGTTAACCTATAGACATTTCAAAACGCTTCTAAATATTAAAATAATATAACAAAAGGGTGCTTGAAGTTTGACTGAGCATCAAAAGATAACTTCATTTGTAAACTAGTTTTACAGTAAAAAAAATCATTTTAGTTAAGTCTAGTGATATTGTGGCGTTTATATTACATATTTTAGTAATATTTTTAGTGATACTTGGATAATTGGAGTTATTCTAGAAGTTAAGAAGACACTCTTTCATGCGGATCGTATACGGTTCCTATAATTTGTGTAACTGAAAAAGTTTTTTGAATTTTAAGTTAATCTTTCCGTCAATTCGATCCATCTGACGATACGTACTTTACCGTACATGATACAATTATTGAGTTTTGAAGTTCAAACCACCTCTAAAAAACACGTTTTTCTTGGGTGTCGTATCAATTGTACATTGCATACAATCAGAGGTTAATTGTTACTGTAATCTAAGTGAAAAATATGACGTCACATTTTTTCAATGGATTTAATGTATTTTACCAAATAATAAAATACATAAATTTTTAAAATTTGTTTGGAAAAATAAACAAAATTATGATAACGCTCGATATGACAGATTTTAAAAAATATATTTTTTAAATTAATTATAAAATGTTTTCAATTATGACACTACGTATTAATATAGGCATATGTTTCCGATTCTAATAGTTTGCAAGCAGTTCGTGAAATTTTTAAAACTATGACGTAATAGGTGTTTCTGACTAACAGTTTGCAAACAGTTTCAAAAGTTTACAAACAAGGTCCTGAGGTAGTTTCGAGGTGACATCATGGAATACAAATGTAAACATTGAATGTTGTATATCATAAGGCGATACATTTTGCTTAAATATGTCTATAGATTGTTAACAATGTATTATAAACTATTTATAAAGAAAATAACAATGCAAAAAAATCAAATCAATCAATTATGGTGACTTTTCAGTTGTTAATACCAAAAAATTCTTTGTGCCACATATTGTGAAGTTAACCAAGATATCACCTTGTCGTTAGAGAAGTAACCTTCTATTTCCTTCATTGACATGTGATTAGGGTAAAACCATTGATCAGTCCATTCGAATTCTTGAGCTCACACTGCTGAAAGTTAAACCTTCATACCGGTCTTATCCAGGTTGTTGTCATAATTCGTGTATGTCCATAGGTGAACATTGTTATGTTCATTGTGAAAATACATGTAAAATGTTTACTTTTATATCCCCTTTTGTTACCATATAATTAAGATTAAATACTTAATAGCTTTGCCTAGCATCGTCGCCAGTGGCTTAACCTTTCAGTTATGCTATATTCACACTTAACTCTAATCCTCAATTTTCCCATTTTATAAGCTTGAAAGTGTTAATGATCAACTAAATGTTTCATTTGTTAAAAATTATCAAGAACCATCGGCAATAAAAACAAAGGATACTTAACCTGGTAAAACTTTTTAACCAGTCTGGAAACTTACAGCTAAGGGACACCTTCGATAACGCAGTAAACTCGTTTTTCATTTGTCAAAACAGTTAAAATCGATGTTTGGCACTTCATTTCATATCACAAATTAAATTTAGATAAATTATAGCTTATAGAGAGGATAAACGTCAACACTGAAGAAAGAAACACCAAAACACGGTAAATATTGTAAAAAATTAATTAAACAATGCAGATCCAGCCACTCAAGCAGGGCTAAAAATAATGTACAACTTTGACATCAGTTTTTATATAGTAAACATTTAGAAATGTTGTGAAAATATTATTAAATTGAAGTATAAGTGTTTTGTATATATTTTGATAAGTACTGTATATAAAGACTTTTTAAAAATTATGTTTTAAAACCTGTTAACTTGAGTGTTATGATAATTTTAATAACCTTTGTGTTTTCTAGGGCTTATTTTACATAATTACTATACAGGTAAAACCTCTTTATTTAAAACAAATTCAATTAAACCTAACTTTTGTAGACATTTTGAATTTTAAAATTGAGCCATGAAGTAAACATTTGAATTTTGATTAATTAAAATGAATTTGTGTAAAATCAGTCAATGTCGACAACTAGGCAAGTCTTCTCATTGCATAGTCAGAACATTATCATTTACCAGCCATCTCATTTTTTGCATATAAATATTTCTTGGAGCTTCATTCATCATTCACGAACTGATTAATAATTTTATAAATGTATTAAAGGTATGAAAGCTTTTTAAAATACATTTTATTTAAAATCTTTCAGACTATGATAATTATAGTCTTTCGTCAATGGATAAAAATAACTAAATACTATATTAACTAAACATATATACTGGAGACCAATCAAATATAAAAGCAAAAACAGCAAGAAATGAGACCTAAAATTAAAAACATATACATACATAACAGATTCTCATTTACATTCTGTAACTAAAATATGAATCAAAATTAAAATAAGGTTGTTCAACTAATCCCCATCACAAGTAGCATTCATTATTTATTTATTGATAACATCATAGGTATTATGCTTCCTCATAAACATATGGCAGTATTAAGCAGTACGGTTTTCTCGAACTGTTTAATGTTTGTTTATAACCTGTCATTACAGTTACTAGCTCGCCATCATTGATCAGACCATTTTTTTTCAAATTTCAAATTTAATTGTTAATTTTTTATTGTCTTTCCTTCTAGTTAAAGTCCATTATCATTTTGTAAACTGTAAGAACATACTTCTGTATAAAGTCTTTTGCATAAGAGCTTCTTAAATAATAAAGGGCAATGGTTTTACTCCAAAAATCTTCAGGAGATGGAGAATCTCTGTATCGAGGGTTTGAATGCCTTATTTTTTCACTCTTATTTGGCAATTGCCTATATTACATACAATCATGAATAAGTAATGCAAGCATCTTGGCTGATTTAGTGCATCACAGTTCATTCAAATTATAGCATTGAATAATTCAACTTATAATAATAATTTTGCTGTGATTGAGAGTGGAAACTGTTAAGACTTTTAAAAAATCTATTCATTTCTTGCTATTTTTGCACTCATTTCAATTTCTTTCATTTCTTGAATATCAGCTTTTAGTCTTAATTTAAGGATTTCTCTCCATATAGCTTCTCGATGTTCTGGATCAACAATTCCAAGGCGAAGTAATGTTCCTTCACTCATCCTTACAAGAGATTTTCCGGTAACATCATGCTGCAATAGACAACCATTAGAATTTAAAAAAAATTGCATTAATTGACTATTTTCTACTGTTCTGTATATATAGACTAAACAATTGAGAACAATATAAATGCCACTTATAAAAGCTTTCATATAAATGTTATGTTTTCAGATGTTCTACTCTTCCAATAAAACTTTATTATAATAAACGAATAAGATGGAAGATCTTAATAATAATTTTATTTCAAACTGTAGGTCGATAGAAATTATAATATTTAAAATGGACGACACTTACACAAAACTTTGAATAAAAAACTTAATTGAAAAGAGAGATGCTAATGTCTTCATGGTTCACCGCAACTGAAACTAATTGACGAGACCTCACATATTAATCTATTGCTACACTATTATCAAACTATATTGATTCGCCCTCAACAACTCTTGAAATCTGCTAACATTATTCTGCCAAAACATTTCACTTTGTAAATCCTTGCAAAAAACTCTAGTCTTTATTGTAGCAAACCAATGTTAAGATTTGCTCCACAATAACAGTTCTACAGCTCATTAAACAAGCACAGTCACGAAAAAACTTTTAAAGAGCTTCTTTTTTAGATACAATAAAACTTTCTAATTAGACTATAATATTGATTTGATTTGGCACAAAACTGATCTATATTGCCTGAACTCTGCTTTTAAACAAATTGGTTGTTTTTTAATCCCTAATAATCATTAATCTCTAAAATTGTCGCATAAATTTCAACAGGTGGAGCCAAAGGACTTACTTCTTAAGCAAAAATAAACCTAAATTTCTTCCATCATAAAAGTGAGGCAAGTAACAATTTACCATCAGTCTTTTGTCATGCGTGTGCTAAATTTCACTGCTGAAAGGCGAGTCACCTTCATCTCTCAATTTTGAAATGTTAAGCTTTTTTTCTGATGAAAAATGCTAGTTTTCCATAGGGTCTACCCTGCAACATTATGTTTGACCAATCCACTAGAAATGAACCAATGGAATAAAATTCAGATTTCACTGTATGTAGAAGCTGCAGCTCCTACCGAGAGTGCCATGGATTCTGCAGTAGAATTAAATCACCAATCTTAAAAAGTTCACTGTCCCAAATCATTTTTATACCACAAAGTTATAGCTGTGATTCTTTAAATTCTTAAGGGCTTAAACACACCTGTAAAAGTTTTAAATAAATAATTACAAACTGAGGTCCTGGTACTTGATTAGTTAAGTAACTGCAGTGTAATAACAAACAGTTGAATTCATACAGAAATAATAATAATAAATTGGATTTCTATAGAACCACAATAAAATTTATAAGATCACTCAGCTAAAAATAAAAATCATAAAATTAGAAAAATAAAAATTTAAAATTTTAATTTAAAAATCTACGTCCTCAAGTTGTATGAAATTGTAAACAAATGAGACTTCAGTGATTTTTTAAAGGTGAAAACTGTGTCCGAGTTTTTAATGTGTTCTAGCAGTGAATTCCAAAGTTGAGGAGCCGCATACGAAAAAGAATGTGTTCCTATTTTAGTTTTTACTTTGGGCAGAATGAATAAGGTTTTTGAGTTAGATCTAAGGTTTCTGTTTTGGGTATATGGTTGTATTAAATTATTAATGTATGGCGGCATTAGGCCTCTAGGGGATTTGTATGTTATTAGGGCTATTTTATATTTTATTCTCTGTTATTGGCAGCCAATGTAATGATTGTAGAACAATATGGTCAAATTTTGGAATAAGTGTCACTATTCATGCAGTTCAGTTTTGTATTAGTTGTAATTTTTTAATTTCTTGTTGTGGTAGGTTGTGATATATTGAATTGCAATAGTCGAGAGTTGAAGTGGCAAAAGAGTGGATTAGTGTTTTTACGGTTAATGTATGGTCTTAACTGTTTTATATGCTGTAGATGGAAGTTACATTTCTTTATTACTTTATTGATATGTGGCTGTAAACTATTTGGTAAATCTAAACTAACACCAAGGTTGACTACTGAGTGTTTAGGAAATGTCTCCATTGCCTATTTTTATCGATAAATTATCAAGATGAGAAAACTGTTGTTTTGTTCCTATTGTTATAATTTCGGTTTTCTTGTCGTTGATTTTTAGTTGGTGATGAAGCCTAATGTTTTTTAATTTTTTTGATGGATTGTTCTATAGAAAGTAAAGCTGTGTTAATTGGTTTATTGTTGGATGTTTTGAAAGGTAAATAGATCTGATGATCATTGGCATAGCCCTCTATTTCTGGATTGTGTTGATGAGCTATTTCGTAAAATGCGCTGATGTATGCTAGGAAGGCGACAGGGCCGATACAACTGCTTTGTGCGACACTAAAATTTAACAGATTACTTTTTGAGATTTCGTCCCCCAATTTAATTTTTTTGAAATCTATTGTTGATGTAACTGTCCATCCATCCTATCGCCCTTCCAGATATGTGGACGTAGTTGTGTAATATTTCTATATGTTTAGTTTCATCAACTGTATCGAATGCGTTTTTTTTTTTAATATTTGGTCCCAATGGACAAGGCTATGGGTGCAATGCACATTCACTGCCTGTTGCCAACAGCATCTGGTGTTCCCAGATGGTCACCCATCCAAGTACTAACCAGACCCAACGTTGCTTAACTTCGCTGATCATACGGGAAGCGGTGTTTCAACGTGGCCAAGGCCGTTGACTGTATCGAATGCGTAGGTCATGGCGAGAAGTACCAAGATTGTAACATTTTGATTGTCCATATTGTGGATGATGTCCGATTGGATTTTAGCTAAAATGTTTCTGTGCTGTGGAATTGTTTATATCCGGAATTATTTAATGTGAAGTGTCTTGTTGACTGTAGATGTGGGATATAGGTTAATAGAGCAGCTTTTTCTAGAATTTTAGATACGTATGGAAGGTTACTAATTGGGCGGTAATTAATAAATGTTGGATCAAGTGTAGGATTTTTAAGGATAGGAGTTACTATGAATCATTTCCAAGTTGTAGGAAATACCCTTGATGTTAATGATTTATTGATTATGGTTAAAATCGGATTAATTAGAATGCCTTAATTTTTTGAAGAGAGTTGTTGGAATGGGATCGAGAAGGCAGGATTTTGAAAGCAAGTCCGATATTAATTTCATTAAATCGGTTTTGGTAATAGGGTTTAAGCTGTTTAGACAATTTATGGTATTGTTTTCAGAATAAAGCACCGAGTCCATGCATATAATTAAAGAAATTATAAAGAAAAGAAAGTTTCATCATCAAAAGCTATATTTGCAACAATTATTATTAGAAATGCATTAAGAGCTTTAGGGCATACTGAAAAGTAGTTCAGCAGCATTGGATGTGTATGAAATGATATACAAGGTAATTTTTTTGTGTTCTCACAAATTCAAATTTCGCGAGAAACAAATCATTTTTCTTAATTAAAGCTTTCTTAAATTGAAGAAGTCAAATATTTCAAAAAAGTATAATATAGGCTCTTTTCTCAAAAATTTGGTCTGCAAGGATGGAAATGAAAAGTCCAATTAACATTAAACTGGTTCAGAGTTAAAACATCAGGTCATTGTGACCAAATAACAGATCATTCACCTTTGAGTTAATGCTTCATAGACATACTTTATTGGTAAATATTTGAATTATTTGAATTGCATGGCCTAGTCCAGTGGGACCAACAATAATTAAATAAGTATTCCAGTTTTACGAGGGTCATATGTGGGCAGCTCATTTTAAAGTACACACCTTAACGAGAATTTTTTACCCAATTGTATGTGCTGAATCCAAATAAAAAACACTTTTTTAACATAAATATAAAAAACTCACCATAATAAAAAGTTGTGCATAATGTTGAAAATAATCACTGCAATGTCTTTTAAACCATTTTTGAACATCTGCAACAGTCCACACAAAACATGGTTTGGGTCTTGCAACTTTATACTGTAAAGAAGATTACTTTATAATGACATAATGCAAATTTACTTCAAGAAAATATTGAATAAACTATTTTCCTTACTTGTGTATTGGGAATTAAAACTTTTTGATTGATTATTTTTTTTAAAATAAAGTTAATTAATTATTAAAACTTGGTTTATTGCAGTGGTTCCCAACTTTTTTTCATGCCCACACCCTTAAAAATATTTTTTCCAAGTATATACCACCTACAATTTTAGTTTTGTTTGAAAGAGAAAGGAAGTGGAATTATACTCAATTTTATCAATGTTAACAAAAACCAGACATATTGACAGGAAAGTACATCAGACTAATTATTGAATTAACCCTTGAATTATCTAAATAAAGAACTAACTTTTGAACATTAACAAAAAAATGGTTGATTCAATGTTTCTTGGTCACAAGTTTTTAGCAATCAGCATGTCTGCCTGCGCATTCAAGCTATTTCTAGATTTAGTCTTGATTGGAAAAAAGAGTACTAAATCCTGACTAAAATAAGTATGTGGTTGCAAATTGAATGAGCACAATTTTTTACAAAGTCTTGGAAACATACATAACCGTACTCTTCAAAAGTTTTACTTTCAATCCGCATTTCAAGAACATGATTTGGGTGCAGTTCTATAAGATCTTCCTTCCCCTCTCTATAATCTGACATATAATAATAATAATAAATTTGGACTCTTGTATAGCTTTGGAGAGGTTTGTCAACATAAACAAATACTAAATTTGGAAGGGTTGTTCAAGAAACAAAATGAGCTGTTGTTCTAGCTTGCAATGATTCAACATCATGGCCTGCAACATTGGCCCCAACATTCCGTTGTTCAAATATTTTTGCAACTTGATGGCTTCAAATTTGCATTGGAAAACACAATATCACAAATTATGCAAATCTTTTTTTCCTTTGCAATTGAAATCAAAACAAACATAGTCATCATTCCATTTCCAGTTTTATTACAGTCAGCCGAGTCATTGAATGCTCACCATTGGCTAACTTATAGCCATATTAAGCACTCATTAACTAGCTCTCAGCCAACAGCTTCGATGTAGGGCCCAAGTTTTTTGTACTATGCTTCCTTCTTATATAAATCTGTTTATAATTTTCCAAGCCATTTTCAGTATTTGATAGACCTTTCACGTTTGTACAATATGAAATCGGTCAGCAGGATGAAAAACAAATTGCCAAAGAAGGTGATGTGGTGTAGTTGTGCTATTATCATATTATAAAATGCTTACCCGTTGTTTTGAGGCCGAGCTGTCAATGCCAACAGTCATTCTATAGATGTATCAATGTTATCTGGAAGCAAGAAAAGAACAAAATTAATGAAAACAAAAGTAGTTCATGATACACACATTTGTATTACAAATCACACAAAAAACAAAGTTTAAAACTTTACAGTAAATGAAAAAGTATTAAATACTAAATTGAATTGCTAAATTGTGTGCATGTTGGTCAGATTAACCAAATTATTAAAGTAAAAAGGATTTTTAATATGTTATTGTCGTAAAAAAGAGTAGCTGTCGTGAAGTTTCACCTTATAATGATATCAATTTCCGTTGCATTACATGATTACAGGTTATGGTATTTATTAAGCACAAAAAAAAATGAAATAATCAGCTGTCTGTATTTGATGAAAACTTTGATTACTCTGTAGGGGTTCATACTAATTCGTGTTTCTTTTTGCAGATACCCGGTGTTTTTGCTTAATGCTTATTGAAATCTTTTGATCGTTCGTTGGCGTTTACAGAAGTGATTTTTGAATTGTAGAGAAGAGAGTTTACGCTAGAAGTGAGAGTTTTCACCATGTCCACTCAACCCAAAACCATTGTATGATTATCCTAATTATTGTTTTTATTATTTCATTTATTAATGTTGTTTACATACTCTACTAAGAGTATAAAGTATAGCTCTGAGGACTATTGGTCTCATTCTGTGAGGGCCCTTGAAATTGGCAACCTTAAAGATTTAATTTAGAGATTTTAAAAGTGTCACACACAACGCATCTACCAGCTTTACATCCTAAAAACTGAGCCCGGCAACAAACAAATAAAATTAAGATCCGGTACAACTCTTTTATTTATGTATTAATGATGTTGGTTTTAATTTATTAGTATACTCATACATAGATAAAAATTAAGATTAACTTCTTTTCATTCGTTATCAATACTATGAATTAATTTTTGTTGATCAAAAATAAGCAAATTTGGACGAATCACTCTATAAAAGCATGCAGCTTAAAGCCTTAAACATTAGTTGTGTATGCGGTTAAATCCAGATGGATCTACAATTCACCATTGTGCAGGTGCATTGTTCTTCTCCTATCCATAATGGCTTAATGTCAGGCGTACAGTAGAAATTCAGATCAATCCAGGTTGAACAGCAAACGCAACCACTGTAATAGCTATATATGTTCCTTATTATTGTGTATTCAGGTGCAGAGGGAGATTATTAAAAGAGTAGATAACTTTAACAACCTGGGATCTACCGTAGCCAAGGATAAACATTTCTATACAGAGAACGCACATAGAATCCAGTGTAGATGGCGGAATTAGAAAAACTTATAAGGAGTTATATGTGACCGGAGAATTAATGCTAAAGTTAAAGAGAAGATGTATAAAACAGGTCAGGCCTGTTATGATTAATGCAGCAGAAACTTTGGCATAAAAAATCACAGGATGTAAAATTGAATGCGGCTGAGATGAAAATGCCCCGTTAGATGTTGGATGTGTGGTGTAACTAGAAGGGATATAATAAAAACAAACAGATTAGAGGAATGGTTAATGTGATAGAACTGTCGAACAATGTACAATAATGGAGACTTAAGTCGTATGAGCATGTATCGAGAAGGGAAGATTATGTGGAAATTAGTTATAGGAATTGAGATGCAGAACAGGGGCAGATCGAACAGGAGATGGATGGAGGATTCATGAAAAACGTCGACCCCACAAAAATGCAGGTTAATAAGGATGCAAAAGAAGAAGTATATGGCCTAATCCCAGATAACACACCCACCAAAAAAAAAACTCTTTCAACCGTGGGCTACTACTTATTTAAGACAGGCCTTTAAATTGTCTTGATCTTTAAGTAATTTAATGTTTAATCGGTGGGTTACAAAGAGTCATTTTTATTTATCACAACCCACTATTTTAAGAGTCTTAAACACTCACTATATTAAGCTTTTCTTTTGTCCCATCATTTTAAGTCTTGAACATTACTTATTTCAAGAGTCTTAAACATTATTTATGTCCCACTATTTTAAGAGTTTTTTACCCACCGTTTTAAGCAGTGAAAAAGTACCATAGGATATACATAAATTGTGTATAATTATTTGAAATTATATGTAGATGACGGTCATTCATCAAACAGTTTTCGAGATGCTTCTCCATTTAATTATCTTATAAGGTAAGTGTAATTAAATTTAATATAACTTCTTAAATTTTAACATGTTCATGATGTGTGCATTTATGCTCCTCTTTTGTTTTTCACTTCCAATTAATATGAAGATCAGCTGTTGAGGTTTTGTTTGGTATAGCAAAAGAAGAAGTGTATGGCCCAATCATGGTTTCAACAATGACGGATATATAGTTGTCATTAGTGTAGTTCGTTCTGAAGCAGTGTTGAAAATCCTGTTTAACCAATATAGATACCACTGATTTTCAGTTTTGAATTATGGTTAAGGATAAGTAGCCTACAAGTTTATCTTTGTCGTCTGTCTTAGTCAGAAGGTGTTTATCACATGTTATTATTTTTTGGAAAACAATGGCGATCTGTTTTTCACACATGAATGATGTTTAGCATGATGGTCTGATCAGTCGATGAGGATTTTAATTGTTTTTGCGAGGTCCAAGTGCTTCATTTGGAGTAGTGTCGTCAGTTATGTCAGGGTTTGTCTCGACAAAGCTTTGTCTAGTAGCTCGATCTTGACTTCAAAAGTATTGCCTGTCTCAGTCGAGATGGATTTTTCAAACCCCATTTTGTTCTTCCACAGAAAACTACCTTGGGTGTGCTTGTAGAAGTGCCAATGACTGCTGGTTTTGAATAGTCAGGGAAAGTCCCCTTCACTACTGTGATTTAGCCGTTTTCATGGCAGAGTTGGTTTTCATGGTAGTGTGTTCTGATTAGGGGTGTACCGAAGCTTCGACTTCGGCACTTTAGCTTCTGCTTCGGCCAAAACTGAATCCAGGGGCAATTTTTGCCGAAGCTTTGGCTTAGGCAGACTATTTTAAACTTTGCTTTAAACACTGCTGTGGTATTTTTAATTATTTCTAAAGATTTTTTTATGATTCTTAAATCTTATTTGTAACTTTATTGTTATATATATTAGCTTTTGCATTAATAATTGTAGGTGTTATACTAAGATTGTAGTGTTATAAAACATAATACAATAGAAATCATAGCTGTTGTAGTAGGAAGGGTGAACCAAATTCAAAATTTTGTTCATAACTTTCTTATTTTCAATTTTAAATCTATGTTTACTCCTAATGAAGTGAACTATTCATTCCAAACAAAACAATATTTCCCTAGAAAATATTTTACATAAACTCGTATTTTTTTAGGGTGGTCCTAAATCACAATATGGTTTATAACTTTTTATTTTTGGTTTCAAAAAATGTTTAATTAAAATGAAATGAAGAACTACTCACTGTAAACAACATTCATTAAAAATGTTTTTTAAAAACTTTGTTTATTTAAATATATATAATAACTTTTTAGGTTTCATAAAATCAAAATTAGGCTCATAATTTTTTTGCTAATTTACCTTTACTAAGAAAATATATCACAAAATATTTTTTTAATTTTTGAAATCAGCTTTGTATTCTTTATTTCACTCACAGGAATGTTTACTTAGAAGTAAATGAAAAGCCACATATTCTAAGCAGCTTTTCAAAAAACTTACATGGTTAACCAAAATTAAAATTTATGTTATCATTTTTTTTCATTTTAGAGGAATGAAAAAATACTTTTACTAAACACGCAATTTTATGCATTGCGTAGCGAAGCTCTACATACATTTTACTTCTTATTCGTCTGCGTCTGTGACTTAAACTTTTGTAATAAAACATAATTTTAGGGAATCAATTAATTATTTTTATTTTATATTGATATGTCATCATGATATACTTAATTAGGAAGATTTTTAATTAAATAACTAGTTTAATTAGAACAATATTTATTGATTTGTTGTTATTCTTAAGACCATTTTGTACTTAGCCTTATTTTCATGTAGTGTAAACTTTTGTAATAAAACATAATTTCAGGCTACC
>JARUHE010140646.1:0-14317 GCA_031471125.1 Archaeomysis grebnitzkii | reverse complement strand
ATATAATAATATCTTTACGATGGAAAACACTAAGGTAGGACAATCAGAGTGCCAAAAAAGGCACTGGCAACCCAAATTTGAAAAAATGCACCAATTTATCATGCAAAAAACGCATAAAGATATCGACGAAAAACATTGACAACTGTAATACAGTCTATATAAATATTTAATGATACGCATTATGCTATTGAGGTGTGAATAAGAATTAGGAGATAATAACAAAATAAAAACTATTCATCAATTCTGATAATATATTACAAGCCATTACATTGCTTAGTGAGTAAGACATTGTATAGAGTTTATTTGAATTTAACGATTTTCAAAGGAAAAATTTGTTTTTAAAGGCCTAAAGTCCGATATTGCTCTGGGTGCTGATGATACCCTACACTGAAAACACGTTACTAACATTTTAAGTCTAAGTTAGTCATACTTTAGTCAAACAATGTTCATATAATAGTCGTATTAAAAAAAATAGTCAAGTTGATGATGTCAAATTTCTACATTGACAAAATATAGTTGATAGGACTAATATTTTTGCTATAAGGTATATTAAATGCAATTAGTTTCACATATGTTTTTTTTATTAATACGTGTTTTTTTTTGAAAATTACTTTGCAAAAAGCTTGAACACAATGAAATATAAATATTTTCGTTGTGAGAAATATAAAAGATAAAGTTTTATACTAGTTATTTGATATTTTAATAGTCGCTTCTGAGTCGTACTCTGGCATTTGTTTCCACTATTGAAAACTTAAAATGCCTTATTTATTAGCCTATAGCCTATTGCCTAAGACAAATTATAACAAATGAATTGTTTATTTTTTTAATTACAATGCAATTCTATCATGCCTTATCAGTAAATATAAAAATATAATAAACATAATAGTAAAATTTAAGAGTAGATAAAAAAATTAAATATTATGTATGTACGAGCTTTTCATGCTCGACGCTACTATCGCAAGTATACCATCGCCATCTTGAGTAAGTGAAATTTAACTTATGTAAGGAGCCCAAGTGCATCTCTATAACTACAAATCATGTTTTGAAAAAGACTTGCTTATGTCATTAACAAACATTTTTAAAGAGGTGAGCAAAAATTAATAATATTTGTAATTTAGTTAATGTTATAAACGTATTCAACATTTTTTGTAAATACTTTTGTTATAATCCTTGTTCAGACATTGTTAGTCTATAAGCAGTGTGATACATTTTTTCTTATTCAGTCTGTCCAAAAAGTGTTTAATATATTACTAATTGTTTAATAAACCAATTATACATTACATTTTCATGAATTATAGTTTTAATTAATAAGTTGTGGCCATTTTCTAGTTAACTAAATTACAGTACAAACATGTTATTAATTTTTACTCATATATTGAAATATTTATGTTAATGACTTGTAGCTTCTATGAGTTTGTTTTCAAATATGTAGACCATGCATAATGGGGTTATTGTACTTTTGTACAAATGAATAAAGTATAAAAGTATATCATATATTTTTAATTGTCTTATTCACTAATAATATCAAAAATCATATACAAAGTTAGGCACACAGACTACTCTTTGACTATACATGTGCATATGTAATGTTATTATACTGTTTATTAAGGTGTCCGAGGAAGAAAATATGTTTTTTTTTCCATACAATTAACCTATCTAATTTTAAATGACAAATAAATGATAATTATTCTTTTTACTACTCGTATCAGGGTAACGTTCTAGTTATCGGATTTTATAGCATACTTTAAAAAACATTTTAAAATAGCCGTATGAATTAAATATATACATTAATTAGTTATCAAATGTATGCAAAACGTGTATACTTCAATTTAAGAATAGTTTGACAACATTTAAAAATATACTACTATATAAAAACGGCTGAAAATTTTTTACGTTATTCTTAGCCCTGAATCTAGTGAACCAGATTGGAATTTTAATTAGTTTTGTAACATTTACCGAGGCCTTGATATTTTGTTCTTCAGTCGTGACGGTTGACAGCTATAATTTATCACAAACTATACAATAATCTTAATTTAGTTTTTGATATGATCATATGAAATAAAGTGCTACTGTTTTCAGAGAGCTTAAATTTACAGTTATAAAAATGCCAATCCGGTTCTCTATAATTAGTACTAAAAATCATACAACTTTATCAACGGATTTTATATAGTAAATTATTTATAAATGTTGTGAACGTACTCTTAAATTAAATTAGGACACATGTTTTGCATTCATTTTGATAAATAATATATACCTACGCTATGTTATTTTACAATGTATTTTTCAATAAGTGTTTTTTTTAAATCCATTAACTAGAACGTTACCCTATTCATAAGTACGTATCATTTAGACGTTAATTAATGTTTTATTTGATATGTTATTCATTAATTATTATTAACGTTTTCGAAGACCCTTTTTCTTATAAATACTTGGGTTTTTCTAATTTCTGGTTTTCATATTAATTTCTTTCAAAAAGATTTTCGAAAGGCTGCTTACATTTAAAAAAATCATAGCTTACACAGTCTAAATATATGCATTTTTTCATTTTTGACTTACTGAACATATTAATTTTGTGGTATAGGCTATTACAAATAATATAATGTTTGTATAGGCCAACATTTAAATAGAAATAGGTATAGGATGGTTGATGAACACATAGAAACATTAAATTTAATTGAATTTTATTTTATTTCAATTCCATTGCAAACTCGCCTGTTAAAATTTGGAACAATAATACAATATGTTCATGCCTAAATAAGAATCTAACTTATATTCTGCATACAGGGAATGCACAATTATTGAGAAATTTATCAAGGTCGGTAAAGGAATTTGTAAAGGTTTAAATCAAACCAAATCTGGCACCGCTGCTTACAAGACACATAGCTCAAGAGTAATTTTTCATTCAAGATCGGTTGTTCTTTGCAAATATATAAACTTTCCAAAATACGCAAATCTGTTCTATTACTTTTTGCAATAATTTCAAAATTTGTTAGCTAAATTGTATGGTGATGTTTTACTTGATGGTCATTTATTGACGAAAATAATGTAGTTGAAAAAGGTGTTTAGTCCTTACAGACCTATTCATATTTAGAATATACTGCACAGCATCCTATAAGCACTCGCTTCACACCCTCACGCAACAGCAAACAAACCCAGACACATGAAACAATAACCACGCCATTAACCTGGACACTATACCTCAACAGACAACATACCAAACAATCAAACAACACCATAAATTCTTACACACACACATAGTCACAAACCACTTAAATACCACCACAAACACACTCACACAGCATGCGCAAAAGAATGGCACAGCTCAGAACCAATAAATTTTACGGGGTTATCATCGGAATCTCTTAGTACGACTTTTTCGGAGGTTTCAAAATTCATTTGTCCTTATGTAAGTCCCTTTAAAGAAAAATCTTGCCCGTGCCAAGATTGTGAACTCCGTCCATCATCGGGAATTGCTGGCAAATGCGAAAAAATGCTAGGTAGCCCATTTGGTAATATTTACATTTCTCGTGAACTCGCATTTGTACAGAGAACAGAGCTTAAAGCAAAGAGAGATGCGAACCGTTTTGAACAGTGGGGTCTTACTGGGGCTTATAGGGTTCCAGCGTCAGTCGGTGGTAGTTCTTCGAATGCTCCCAGCACATCCAGATCAGCAATGTTATCCGTGTCTGATGCTTCTGACTGCCGTGTGGCTCCAATGGAGGTGACCTCTGCCCATATTTATAATAATTCTTTGATGTCAGCGAGTGGTTCGCTCCATCTGGGTGTATTAGATCATTAGTATCAGACTTACAAAAAAACAGCCACTAACTGCTCTTTCTAACTGTAGAAGAGCAGGATACTTTTTTGTTACTTTTATTTTACTTAATTTGAATTGGCTTATTAATAAAACAAGCTTCTTGCACACTTATTCTTTTCAGCACAATGTAGACAGATATCTTTGGTTTTTGTGAGACTTGGCGTATGAGCTCGGTTTCGAACTCCTCTGTCAACGTTTATGGTTTTACCTTTTATCGTAATCATTCTCTTTCTAGTGTTGCAAAACATAGTGTTGGTATGTACATAAGAAATGATTTTAAGGTTAGCAAATTGATACTATATAGCCACCCTAATACATTAGGTATTTGTTTATCTATTTCCAATGTCTTTATACTCTTTGTATATAGACCTTCGAATAATTCATTGTGGAACAATGTCGCTCTTGTGTCGTTTATAGTCTTTTTGTGTGGATAGAGATAACATATTTTTGGGTGATTTCAATTTGCCTGGTGTATACTGGGTAGACTCACCAATTCCTATTTGCTCTTCATCCTTGAAGCAAGATTTTTGGATGTTTTTACGGCTGTTGATTTGAAGCAATGGGTAAATTTTCTCACCTTTGTTTCATCTGGAAACACTCTTGATCTTGTATTTACGTTTAATCATCACTGTGTTTCCCTTGTGTCTTCAATGGATCCTCTTCCAAGTTTTGGGCATTTGGGTGTGTTGTTTACGTGTTTTTTTTACTTCTTTAGATGAAGTTGTAGACCGGCCTGATGAGTTCAATTAGTTTCGGGGGGACTTTGTTAGTTTGAAAGACTATCCCTATGGTTTTGATTGGAATTTCGAGTTGTTTGGGCTTAGTGCTGACTCATGTTATGAACTTTTTGTCGATATTGTGAAGTCCTCACTTGATTCCTTTTTGTTTGTGTGAAAAATCTGACCTTTAAAAGGAACCCTGCAAACATTTTGGACCAAAAAGTGCACGAAACACGAACTTTCTTCGTTCCAAAAATGGCCCAAGAAGTACACTTTTTCGGCCCAACTTTCGGACAGAATCGGTTCCCTTAAAGTATACTTTATCGGACAAATTTTCGGGCCAAAATCTACCCAAAAAACGTACAAGAAAGGTTAAATTTTAAAGTTAATTCATGTTATTATTATTATTATATATTTTATTATTATTATTAATTTCATTATTAATATTAATTATCCTATCTATCTATTTATTAAATTAATTTGATAATAATTAATGTTGATTATAATTTAATTTTTCACTTACCTTGTCCGAGAATCAAACGCTGATCCTTCCGTTCCGCGTGTTCGCACGTTACTCGCTTGGCCATAAGAAACTGCATCCAGAAAAGAATTTTAAACATGATCTTCATATTTTTTCGATTATTTGATTTTTTATACCTAAAGCTTTCCGGTTGGTATTTTATTTTCAATTATATGACTTTTTATATATTTATTAACAAATTATAAATAACTTTTAGATTATATCTTAATCAATAGTTTTGTAGACATTTTAAAATTTCCATATACATCGGCGGCGTTATAACTATATATATAGCATTCTAATTAAATAAAGTAATTAAAGGAAGTATCCATTAATTGTAATGTATATAGATTTTTTGTTAAATAAGAATAAAAACGTACGAAACGTATACTTTTCGTACAGTTTTGAAAGTATACATAATAACTGCCCAAAATCGTACTAAAATGGGTTAGGTCCATATAGTCTATATGTTTAAAAAATATATTTGTTTTACATTAAAAATACTGTTTGAGTTATAAGAAACAATTTAATTTATAAAAATCATCTCATTTAAAATGATCGTACAGAATCGGTCCAAAGAACTATATTTTTTACCCAACGATGTTTGCAGGGCAATCAACAAGATCCATTAAAAATCTGGTTAAACCATGAATTTTTGGTGGTGATATTGGTTTTTTAATGGGGGTTGGAGTGACCCTTTTTTTAACCATAGCTTTAGCCCCATTTCCAAAAATAATGGTCATTTAAACATTGGGATTTTACTAGTGCTGAAAGCCCCAATGCTTTTCTGATGGTCTTAGAGTAGTGAAAATATCATTTCTATCAAAAATGTGAAATTGTTCTTATAAGTTTGTATAGTGAAGAAATTACATAATTTACCCTTTTAATCAGCTAAAAAGTAAGTTTCAAGATAAGTTTAATAGGGATAGAATGGTATTCTTTGGGTTGACGCGTTGCATCGATTCTATAGAGTCCACTCCAAACCTAGAAGCGTAACTTATTTTTCAATTCAACTGAAAATGTTTATTTAGGTCTTACGTAAATTTAGAGTACCCTATGGTATTGTCATTGTTAAAAATATTTTTTAGAATAAAAATTATACTATATTTCTTGAGATAATTATATTTCGATAAATGATGGTTAAGGATTTGTAAACTATAATTCTACACCACAAAACAGGAAGACTCATTACCAGTTTTTTAATGTGCAAGAGTGTCTGCGAATTTGATGATTCCAAAAATTAACACTATTATTCATGTTTTTCGAATATAAGCTATCTGTATTGTTATTAAAACTTTTTAAGCTAATTTATTTAAATTCCTTATTTATTTGTTTGATAGATTAACAAATATCTATAAATAAAACAAAACGCAATGTCGTTGGTGCACCAAAATGGCGATCGCAAGGTAAACTGTAATGTTATAAGGATACGAAACTGTTAAAGAAGAAAAAGTATGGTATCACTGATAAGAAACTGAAGTCTAGACCAGTGTATGGTTTACCAGGATGGCAGACGTTCGCGACTGACTTAGGTGAAGAAGGCGTATTCATAGTTTCAGAACAGTGGCTTACACACATTAATTATAGTGGCCATTGTTCAAGAAGTTGGCATCACGAACGTTACAGTTCCTTAAGCAAACTAAAATAATATGTAATTATAGGTATTTTTAGCCAAACAACAGGCATTATATTACTTTAAGATATTCTAGAACAACACAAGAGGTAATTTTTATTGGTACGTTAAAATGACTGTGTTGTAACTTAAAACTAAATTTTGAAATCACCAAAAAATACTCATCAAGTAACCAAGATCTTAACAAGTCAAGCGTCTATACAAACATACCATACAAAAGTCTTCGTATATGATATTAACTACCAAGTTTGAGATTAACTAGAATATTGTTTGTTTTTCACCAAATTTAGAATGGTTATTCTTAAGCTTTCAATGGACTCTATGCCACTCACGGGGAACAAACAATTAATCAAAGGCTTAACAAAAACAAACCTTCACGAAAAAATTAATTCCCCAAACAGATTTTTCCATTCTACAAATTATAACACCAAACAACTGGTTCCATTCTACAAATTACTTCACCAAAAATCTTTTTACATTTCACCACTTTGGTTCCATTCTACAAATTATTTTACCAAGCTTGTTCTATTCTACAAATTATTTCACCAAACAATTTGTTGCATTCTACAAATTAATTCACCAAACAACTTGTTCCATTCTACAAATTATTTCACCAAACAATTTGTTGCATTCTACAAATTAATTCACCAAACAACTTGTTGCATTCTACAAATTATTTCATCAAACAACTTTTTCCATTCTACAAATTTCCCAGTACATTGAGATTGGCTTTCAAGTACAGCACTACAATTTGAGATTCTTGTCAATCCCAGATAGATTTGACAACATCCAGATTATCACCAAAGAAACAATACCTCGCAGTGTTCACAGTAGAGGTATATGACGCTTGTCAAAACTAACAAATCTGCCCAAATAACTTTTTGCATCAAAATATTCAACAAAACTAATGTTGAAAAAATTTTTACAGTAGGAAAGTGAAAAACTAATACACAGAAATGCTTTATTCTGAGATATTATATCCCTAAAGATATAGAAAATATATATATTTATATATATTCCTTTATGTATATCATATATACAATTTTACTGTATATACATATAATATGCATATATATATTTATATTATCTAGCTAAATATATTTAAATCCTTCCCAACAAAAGGACGTTTGAGTAATAATATAATGCAACATTTAACAAAATATAAAATTAAAAGAATGGCAACAATGTACATTAATATACTAATACAAAATGGTTCCTTCTTGATAACAAAATCAATTGTGAAAATACTTAAAATGGAATATTTTACATAAAACAAATCTCATCATTCAGTATAAATTAATGCAGAGATCACCTGGTTAAAAAGTAGAATTAATGGACCAGCTTGGACAGACCAAGCTCACATGTAAAAAATATAATTCGAACCTTCTATAAAACTAGGACAATAGAATTGTTTTTAAGAGATTCTTCATATTCATAAACACAACTAACAGAGATTCTATTTGCTAAGTAATTCTGACTAAAATTTCTTGTAATTCAAAATCTTGTCCATAAGGCAATTGAGTTTTAAAAAATTTCAACTAATATCAATATTTCTCTACAACATATCCCCTTAATTATTTATTTAAAAAACAAGTTTAAAAATTTAAGAACTTTGAATTAAAAAGATTTCAAATTTTCTTTTAAACTATCAAAAAATATTTTTCGTTTTTCTAGGAAATTTAAAAAAACTGCATCAATGATTGAGCAAATTAATTCTTTGAGTTCTCAGATAGAAATGAAAAAGATTCACAACTAAAATTCTAAATTTATTTATTTATTGAGCATCTAATAGGGTCATAACAAAATAAGAAAAATACTTTCTATAAAAAGATGAAAATTTTATTTTTATTATAAATGTTTAATAGTTCGACTGGTGACCAGTGGACATACTCTGCAATTGTTAAAATATCTGTATGAACTAAAATTTTCAGAATCACAAATTCCATGACATATCAACAATAGCTTAAGACTTATATTAATATCAATGATATGTACTGTGAACATTGGCATTCCTAAGATCCTGATCTTATAAGTTGACAAGAGTATGGTTAGAATTCGAATGATAATAAATTAAACGCATCCTGCATAGCATGTAAAACATTAATGCAGAAAAATGAAAAAGGAAATTGAAATTGAGATCAATTTTAACTGTATGGATTGAGAAAAACTTTCGAGTGATGAGGAATATAAATAATATTTCAATTTCTAATTATGGTTATTCTTATTATTATAATAAATAATAATTAGAATATAAAAATTCCTCGCATTCCTGGATGACGTTGGTTATAGTGAACTTCTTTGTTTTGGCATGGGGAAATATCAAAATAGTTTGTGTATTTATTATCACACTTGTAATAGCAATCTTTAAAACAGGGAAGAGCTTTTATTGTATTAATATTTTAAAATATTCAGATTTAGAATACAATAGAAAGATTGCATAGTTTCATACTAGGAAAATTATTTTTCTCCACTAAAGATTAACTTAGAACTCCCATCACAAAAAATTTCTTAGAATTTTTTTTTTCGTTCAAGAAGTTTAAAAAACCTGGATTAGAACTGAAAAATGTGAAAAATCGTGCATTGGCACCTTAAGTGTATTCACTATTGAGAGTAATGCCAAAAAATGGGACAGAGGAAATAAGTAGATACATTTCTTAAATAAACATATCGGTATAAATAAATAAAACTATTATTATAAAAAAATTGATTGCACCAGCCTAATTAGATCAGTGGTAAATTTGACACTTTGTCTGCATCCTCCCAAAAAAAAAATTGAAAAATTCTCCTTAAACATTCAACACTTCAATTACAAAATTCTATTAAAATGAGAGAACATTCAAATTAATGTTAAATGTTTCACAAATAAATTTCTCAAAGCCTTGGTTTTGTGAGTGCAAACAAAATATTCCAATTACACCATCCTTAATGAGAATGAGAATAAGAACTTCAACAGGAAGATTAAGAATTTCGTGGACTAGACAGTAAATAGCACAGTTCCAATGGGATTGTTTTCAAAAATAATTAAATACAAATTTTTATTCAATTACGTAAAATAAAGTCTATTTTTATGAAAACAGAATCATCTTGGATTATACTAATAACATTTTATCTTTCGACTGGTCAGAGTTTGCTCTCCAAAGTATTATCTTAAATTATATATAACCATCAACAGTATACCTACCTTGAATTATATATAATCATCATTATATTTACCTTAAAATATATATAACCATGATCAGTATATTTATATTGAACTATATATAATCATTGTCAGTATATTTATCATAAATTATATATAATCATTGTCAGTATATTTACCTTAATTTATATATAATCACCAGTATATTTACCTTAAAATATATTTGTATTCAAACTTATTTGTTGGAATACAAATGCATAGTACATGCATAGTCAAGTCATGCAAATGGATAGATTGATATTGATAGCTCTCACATAAAAGGAATTACAATGCATACCAAATATTTTAACATTAAGAATTGCATATCAGACTGTTAATAAAATTAGCACCAACAGCAACAGATTTTGTTGTGGAAACCCGCCATTTATTAGGTTTTAGTCCCTAACAATAAGTATAGCATGACAAAAATGTTGAAGAACATTGTACTTTAATAGATTTTCAAATCTGACGTTTGGTTCATTATTATTTTGAAGCAAGGAAGAAGGTTTAATCTTTTTAGACGATTGAAATAATCGGAAAAGAATTTTGTATACCGAGAGACAAGCCTAAAGATTAGCCAAGAAATTAAATATTGTTTATACATTGAAATAAAATAAATTTAACATAAATGCCATTTCACGATATTGAACAAATTACATTAACTTTTATTTTTAATCTAGTCAGTGCTGTTGCATAGAAAAATTTAAAAATGCCATTCTAATAAAAGAGAAATGGGGAAGGTCTTGATCAGCAAAGGTCATCAGAGCCAAAACAATACTGGTACAACATCGGGCAGACAGTGTAAAATCACCTCCATAAAGGAATCAAAATTTCAAGAGTCAAAATAGTATTGGTACATCAGACATTGTAAAATTCCCTTTAAATGGGGAAATTTATTTTCAAGTCAAAATAGTATTGATACATCAGACATTGTAAAATTCCCTTTAAATGGGGAAATTTCTTTTCAAGAGTCAAAATAGTATTGGTACATGAGACATTGTAAAATTCCCTTTAAATGGGGAAATTTCTTTTCAAGAGTCAAAATAGTATTGGTACATTAGACATTGTAAAATTCCCTTTATAGGAGGAAATTTCTTTTCAAGAGTCAAAATAGTATTGGTACATCAGACATTGTAAAATTCCCTATATAGGGGAAAATTTCTTTTCAAGAGTCAAAATAGTATTGGTACATCAGACATTATAAAATTCCCTTTAAATGGGGAGATTTTTTTTCAAATGTCAAAACAGTATTGGTAAATCAAACATTGTAAAATTCCCTTTATAGGGGAATTTTCTTTTCAAATGTGAAAATAGTATTAGTACATCAAACATTGTAATATTCCCTTTAAATGGGGAGATTTATTTCAGAATCAAAACAGTATTGCTACATCACATTTTAAAATTCCATCTAAATGGGTGAATCTCTTTTCAGAACAATCCGAAATGCTTAGGAACCTCTAAACTTCAAACTATATAAAACTGCTGATTATCCCCATTGGATAGATCACTGTAAAATGTCAAAACAAATCCATGGTTTTCAATCTAGCTTCCAAGGAATTCTTCATTTCATCGGAACTCAACAATTAACAAATATAAAACTTCAGACAAAGCCATTGTGAAGTGTTTTCCTATAAACTTATTGAATTACACCTAAACATAACAATAATAACAATAATCACATGGTTCTATGCTACATTATATACAGACACTTTCCCTGTGTACATTTCACACACACATACACACAACCTTTCATCCCTTATACTAGTTGATATAAAAAATTTGAAATCATCCGACACAATTGGTCGGATTATTTTGAAAGCACATGAAGCAATTTTATGGATTGCCAAACTTCACTATAAAAATGAACGAGATGATGATGCATTGATGAAGGATGCCAAAAAAAAATTTAGTTTTTAAAATTGACAAATCAAAAAAAATAATAAAATATACCAGATAAAGGTTAGTCCTTTGAAAGGTTATGATCGCACAATATTCAACTTCATTTTTCGGCAATTCAAAATTTAATTTTTGTATTAAAACTCTTTTCATTAATGCCTGAGCTGGGGTTTCAATTCCAACCACTCAATGTAAGGATTACATTCAAAACTAACTTTACTTTATCAAGTCTATATGACAACTAGATTTCAACCACCAATTCATGATAGTCATTAACTTTTCATAACTTTTCTTTACAATGTTAGTTATAATGGAAAAAAATATCTATAAAAATATTAGTTAATGTTGTAGAAAAATTTTAAATAAACGAGAAAATAAAAAAAATTAATTGAACATTATTCACTGTAAAATTTCTAACAAAATGGTCAATCATTCAAACAAAGGTCTTCATTAACCTCAGGAAGTGCATCAATTATTTAAGTAAAAATAAAATCACAGCTATAAATATAAAATAAAATCTACGACTATAAAAATAGTGTTTATATAAACAATTGGAGAGATGAAAGACTAAATTAATTAATAATCTAGGCCTGGGAATTGAAGCACTACAGCTTCAACAACAGTAACAAGAAAAATATAATTCATGGTGAAGATGAGTTAACATGAATATGAAAACAGCATTAAGAGTAAAATGAATATGACGATGAAATGAATGATAAGTGAAGTACAAGGAAATGATATGAAAATGAAACAAAAATGTCTGATAATTACATGCAAAAGGCATCTGATGAATGGCTAGACATCTTAAACAAAATATTTGGATGTTCCAAAATCAGTATCAATTTTGAAACAAAGATCATATTCGACAACATCAGAGGAAATGTGACGATACTTTGAAAAAACAAAGGAAGATGATACGAACAAACAATGGATCCAAGCATCAGGGCTGAAAGATTTTGATAGCAGCATCGAACTAGTCCAGGACTATGAAGATGGCTAGTGATGGAAGAAGAGTGAAAGCGACGACTAATGGAGACAATCCGACATGTAGAATTCATTCGCATCCGTGATGACGTGTATACAAAAATACAGAACGTGACCATTCAAACTTTATTTTGGACTGTTTGAACATAAATGTATGAGAAGAGGATGAGAATGTTGAGATACGATAGAATGAGAAGGAGTTTCAGTGAGCATGTTTGGGTGAAGGCGGGGCACAGATACTTGGCAGCGCCACCTCATAGAATCACACAACATCTACAGTAACGCTGTCTTGGGTGACCCTCGGTCGAAGGTGGGGTCTGGGGAGCGAAGTAGGCGTGGACAATGATGTTCGGCAGATGAGACTGGAATAGAATGCTTAATTAATGCCTTTTCTGACAAATTTAGTTCTGGAAAATATTTGTTACATTGCAAGCCATTTTCAATATATTTGCCATTTTAAACAACTCTGTAACACCACTGAATACTCTACATTATCTTCACCTACTTCTTCTATCAAAAACCAATTGTACTGAATAACCAATTTCTCCAATAAACTGATTATCTTAAAATTTAGCTACACGACTTACTGGTGTTGGCAGTTTAATTCAGGCTCTGAATGAAGATTGTGAACTAAAATTGTATAAGATAGTGAAAGGAATTATTCAGTCCTATATAGAGAATGTAATCATATTTAAACAACTATTTACCAACTCAACACGTAATAGCAAGTTGCCGAAATATTTAGATTTTACAATATTTATAAAGGAAATAATTAATTTATTAAAAAAGACAAAACAAAAAACATTTCTCCTATTTCAAAGCCAATAATTTTAGTCTTGAAATATTTATACAGCAAGCTGGTGAACTTTGGGAAGAGGATCTGGATAAACAGTTCTATCCACCAAACAAGGTATGCAAGAAAACATAGAACAAATGCATGATCAGATTAGTATGTCAAGCTTACATTTGAAATGAAAACAATCACCTGGGACCACACGTAAACCAAACAGGTAATCTTATCCACTGAGCCACCAATGCCATGCTTGTAACTATGTGGTCACTAGTTCAATTTATCATAAGTCAAAGTTTTATTTGAGATGAGAGTTAGAGACACGATTGCAGGTGAAGAAAATTCTCCCCTGCATGAGTTCCATTCTCGGATACTTTCAACTTCAGGTTGGTTATACAAAAAATATTTCAAGTCCAGTACTTCAACCAAAAGGATTTGCAATACTCTAGGATGTTTGATCGGTACCACCAACAAAGATTTCAAGATTTTGGTACCAATTCTAGTTAGAACATTGCATCATGACAAAACTATGTAGCCTAGCCTATTTGTCCAGTTAGGGAGATATTGAGCTACAGTAAACCTTCAACTTATAGGAAATATTTTTATGTCCAGGAATTACATTTTGGTGATATTGCTTATTTCTTTCCACCAGCTTATCTATTTTACTATTTAGCATAAAAAAATACTGTTGACCAAGGATCAGTACGTCAACGGCCTTGGCCGCGTTGAAACACCGCTTCCCGTATGATCAGCGAAGTTAAGCAACGTTGGGTCTGGTTA
>JARUHE010140535.1:0-14321 GCA_031471125.1 Archaeomysis grebnitzkii | reverse complement strand
AAATAAATAAATAAATAAAATGTTTCTACAAAATAAATAAATAAATAAAAAATAAATGTTTCTACAAAATAAATAAATAAATAAAATGTTTCTACAAAATAAATAAATAAATAAAAAATAAATGTTTCTACAAAATAAATAAATAAATAAAATGTTTCTACAAAATAAATAAATAAATAAAAAATAAATGTTTCTACAAAATAAATAAAATGTTTCTACAAAATAAATAAATAAATAAATAAAATGTTTCTACAAAATAAATAAATAAATAAAATGTTTCTACAAAATAAAAGGGTTGTTATCCAACAACTCGCACAAACAGGTTTTTATTTTTACACACTAATTGGTTTTTATTATTTATAAAGCCGAAGTATTTCGAAACTATTTTTTGATAGTTTAATTTCATTTTAGTTTTAGGTTTCTACGTTTGATGTTTTTATTCATATTTCTTTTTTAAATATATTTTTGTGTGGTTTATCTATAAAGGCGATCATCACCTCAACGTACAATCCTTAGATTAACGACAAACACGCCTCGTTTAAGGTATAGTAACTTGGATTAACGACACTACAAATTTTCTTTATTGAAGATAGAACTCTTTTACATATTTTATTTGACCTGACATTTTTGTCATGTGCTTTTATTACGCATCACAATTGTCTTTCGTTTAACTTATCGGTACAAATAAATTTGTTTAGAAGAATAAAAAAATCCGGAACTGATAAGTTATAAAGACCATTGTATGTTTGTTTATCTAACAAAGTAATAAAACTAATAAATTAATTAAATATAAATATTTTTTCAAAATAGTTTTATGGTAGTTTTGTATTTATTAATGAAAATCGTAATAAAATAACATCCTCGATAAAAAAATATTTACAAACTCTTTTCTAGCGGAAAAATAACGACCATAAACCTGTAATGGAGTTGATGATAGCAATTAGTGATTCTTTACAATAAAAAATCCTGATCCAGTCGTGAAATGAAATTTATTCTTTTGGCTTTACCAATTTTATGAATTTTATGAAATAATTTTTTGCTGATCATTTAATTTGTTTTATTTGAATAACAATTTCATCGAACTTAGATATGGTCTAGTTATTTCATTGATTCATTAATGTAATTCATTTATTTTAGTTAGTGTGAAAAGTAGAGTTTATCATATTGTTGGCATGTGATTGTAAATATAAACATTGGTATCCTTCTTTGGTTCCTAGAGTATGATTGATTATGAATAATTCCGTAAAAAGTAAGTCTTCTTCAACTTAAAGCTTTATAGAGTTTATTCTTTTGGAGTCGTCGTTCTCATCTGGAAACATATTACCCAGTCGGAAATTATCGAGTTTCCACTTGTTTTGATATTAATTAGCCGTTTAGTGTCGTATTAGTGCTGTTTTCATCTCCAGCCTAAAAATGAAGATGTTTAGAGTAGTTTTTGATTTCGAAATATCGCTCAATTAATATCTTAATTTTTCATGACATTTTTTTATACGGTTATCTGTCAAAACTCAACGCTAAAATAAACAGTTTTTGATCGATGTTTCTGCATATTGGCATACTTTTGAATCGAGTTAAGTACAAAAAAAAATAAACAGATAAATTTAGTGTCATGTTTTTCCAATTCTGGACATTTATATCTCAAAAGTATTTAAACCACATGGGAGAGAATACATTTTTTTCAAAGGAAGCTTCAACGTCTTGCAACATTAACTTTTTTATAGTGAGTACTAAAATAGGTTAAATTTTGCATTGAAAACAAACTTTTTACCAGGATCTGAAGTTTCCATTGGATCTCAAGGGATTAACTTGGGAAATACAAAGGCCCATCCGTCTTCAAAAAAATTTTACCACAAATAGAAAACAATTTTTTGTAAAACCTAAACATGAAACTAAACAATTTCTTTTAACTTTTTCTTTTGACTATTGTGTAACAAAAATAATAATTTTCATTTGTCTATATGCAAATCTTTTACTAAAGCCTGAAGCTCATGTGGATTTTTAGTCATTTTTGTTCAAGGTTTTTTGGCCCTTGATGTTTTATTCTTATTTATAAATTATTCATTTATTTGTTTTATGTTTTTGTTTCATTAATTTATTTTGTTTCATTAATTTATTTTGTTTCATTCATTTATTTGTTTCATTTATTTTGTTCCATTCATTTGTTTTGTTATATTTATTTACCAGTTTGCAGCAATGTATTGGTATCAGAACTAAAAATATTGGTATAAATTATAACAAGTTTTTTTGTTACTCTATTTTTCAAAAGGTTTTATTTTTTGTTAGTGTTGTATTGTGAATAATTTCAGCGATTTGATAAATGAATTTGTATTACTGTACAAAATAAATTGATCGAAATTTTTGTTTAATTTCAAATTTAGTTGAAAAGTTCAATAATGCCAGAAGCTTGTTCCGAAATGAACATCTATTTATATTTTAAGATGATTTTTTCAAATACAAAAATTTGTTTGAGATGAAAACTTTTATTTTTTAATGTATTTTCTTTTGTTTTTAAATAAAAAAATATATTTTTAAATATACAATTTTTTCTTAAATTTAAACATTTGTTTTTAAATGTAAAATTTTATTTTCGATGAAAACATTTATTTTTAAATATAATTTTAAAAAAATATAAAATTGTACAAAAATAGAGAAGTTGTTAACTTGACTTTTCTTTGTTTTCAGACAAAAAGTTCCATTCAAGTCGACGTAAATTTCTCAAGTTTTTTTTGACAAGTTCCACCTTATTAGCGAGTCTAATAAGAAATAACAGAAATGAGCTATTATAATTTTTTGACCAAGCTCATAGTGACTTTATTTGAAGCTCTACAGCAAATTTGCATAACATCATTTGTTTGTATGGGCATTTCTACCAATATGTACTATTTCTTTTTCAATTAATTGAAGTTTTTTTTTATTTTTAATGAAAACACGATTTTTTTCAACTCATGAAAATTTTCTTGGGTAAAGTTTTTGGCCAAGCTGATTGTGAGTTTACCTGAAGCTCTAAAACAAAGTATGCATAACATCATTGGTTTGTATGGGCATTTCTACCAAAATGCACTATTTAGCTTTCAATGTAATTTGAAAATTTTTGATTTTAATGAAAAACAATATTTTTTTGTCAACTTCTTCACCAAGCTCATTGTGAGTTTATCTGAAGCTCTACAGCAAATTTAGCTAAACAACATTTGTTTGTGTGGGAATTTTAACCAATGTGCACCATTTTTTTCAATTTAGTTTAAATTATTTGATTTTAATGAAAAAAAAACAGATTTTTTTTCAACTTAAAAATTTTCTTGGTTAAACTATATTACTAAGCTTATTGTTAGTTTATTTTAAGTTCTACAACAACGTTTGCTTAACAAAATTTGTTTGTATGGGTATTCTAACTAATAGGGCCTAATTATTTTTCAATTTAATTTAAATATTTTTTGTTTTAATGAAAAAATATTTTTTCAACAAACTCATTTGTTATTTTTGGTTCTACAGTAATACTTATTTAACAAATGCATTATGAATGCTCTATCTCAAATATAATTTTCTGTAAAACTTGAATTTATTGAAATAACTTAGTTTTATTTAACCGTTTTAAGTATGTGAGAATCAGGTTAGGTTGTGTTTGGTGAGTTCCTATAGTGTCTAGTATTTATATTTACTGAACTGGAAGAATACAATTTTTCAATGATATCTAATACAACCGTTGTCGTACATTGTTTGCTATGTACAAATGATCTTTACCTTCACCTTCACCGGGCTCAATAATAATTCATACATTACTGGTTGTTTTTTTTTCAGACGAGCTTTGGTGTTTGATCTGTCATACCTCAAGTTGATTGTTTTAATGTGATTGATGATTTTGTATTACTGAGTGATGAGGTGGATAAAATGCAGACACTGCTGAACATATTAGATGAGAAAGGAAAAAAATGTGGGTAAAAACAAAATGTGAAAAAAACATAAATTATGAAGACCGAGATTGTACCGCATGGTAACATACGGCTAAATAATTGAAATGTACAAGATATGGACGCTGTTAAATACCTTGGAACAGTTTTTTCCATCATAAGATCCTTGGAACTAGAAACTGAAAGGTTAAAAAAGACCAATCAAATTATGGGTATGCTTAGTGAAGTGTGAACATCCCGAAGGCTATCAATGCACCTACAATTGCGGCTATAAACAACATTAGCCAAATCTGTTCTGACATACGGACAAGAGCCATGGTGTGATAATGAAATAATATCTAGGAGATTCCATGTATTTGAAAATAAAGCATTAACTGAGAAGGATATTAGGAATAAGATGGAAAAACCATGCCAGAAAGGGTAGTGACTAAGGTGCCGTATATTAATGGATGTCTGATCAGAGAGAGAGATGGAAATGGCTTGGTCATATCCAAAGAAAATAACCCAATAGAATAGTAAGAGAAGCAATTGACAAAGTACAAGGAGGAGAGGACGACCAAGACCAAAGTGGATTCGAACAATGCAGAGAGAAGCAGGTGATGGATAGGCTGTGCGTCACAGGAAAGAGATGGTTGGAGTCCGGACTTATGCGGAGCCCTTTGCGTTGCTCGGCCTTGGAGACGATGGTGATTGGTTGTTTTAAAATATTTAATTAAGTATTGAATACCTATATAAAGCTAATTATAGTTTGAAATATTTATTATTTACGAAATGTTTTTATTTTTATTTTACAATAACCTAATAAATAATACTTGCCATTTTAAATGCTTAATAATAGATAATATTTATAGTTCAAAACATATATAATTTTGTTTTTCTTAATTAAAAACAAAACAAAGAAAACTTGTTTGTGATTAGAGTGTTTGCTAATGGCAATGGTAATTACAACGCCTCTGTTTTTTCTTTACACTGAAACACTCATCCAATTTTAAATTTGTTCATGAATTGTAAAATAAATAATTTCGACTTATTAACCTACCAAAGAACATTACTTTGTACTAATTAACATGTGTTCATAATAACTCATCTTCACGGTTTATTTATTTAACTGAATTAAAGTATATTTATTTTAAATAGACTAGCTATCACATACAGTGTATACTTAAATGTAAATATTGTACAACTAAAATCTATTATGTAATTTAACCCTTTAACGTCGGTAGGGACAAAAGAGTGACGGTTGTAGGGTTATTTTTAATGCAAATATAATTGTATTGTAGACATTTGTGTAATAATAATTCAGGCGTTAAAGGGTTAATAGTAATACAGTATACTAATTTCCAAACTACTTCCTTAAACTCATCAGCGTAGTTAACACATTGCATATTAATTAAAAATTTGATCCCGCTAAATATATGGTCATTTTTAGACATATAAATTGTTCATATGTTTGACTTACTTATGTCGATTTCAATTATAGAGCTATTATACTAGATTGACGGTGTCTTATTTGCATTGTAGGACATTGTAATATGATAACATTAAAGGCTGCCACGTTGCGTTGCCTAACGTCAATAAAAAATATTACATTTTGATAATCTATTATCATCGTACACCTTGGCTGTTTAATTTATAAGTCAATCCTTAATCTTAATGTATATGTGATGAATTTAAATGAATGTTAGGTAATAATAAACTATCAGATGAGAGACGTAATGAAAGAATCTTGGAGATTTAAAAATACACTGCACCTGGCATGATTAAATACATACGAATAAATACAACTTTTTAAAAATAGTATTTTGTTTATAAAGAATAAAAAAATAACCAATAGAATCACCCAAGTTATTTGCAAATAATTTTTCGGGTGCTAAACCATTATTTAGTATTGACGTAAGTCATTACTCAAGTTGAGAACCAACTCTGAATCAGCACTTCTTAACATTGAATCTATGACGTGTTATCACTCTAGTATAATACCGCTATTGATGCCAATGCAATTTATTATAAGTTTGGATTATTCACATTTGAAAGTTTTAATTTATTTTTTGCATATTCGTTTTACTTTCACTTAAAGGGTTTATAGGAATTCCCTTTTTTTTTATTTATTTATTATTTGGTCCCAATGGACCAGGCTATGGGTGCAATGCACATTCATCGCCGCTTTCCAACGGCATCTCGTGTTCCCAGACGGTCACCCATCCAAGTACTAACCAGACCCAACGTTGCTTAACTTCGCTGATCATACGGGAAGCGGTGTTTCAACGTGGCCAAGGCCGTTGCAAGGAATTCCCTTAATTGCTTTGATTTTAATCGACATAATTTTTGGAATCAATTCACAAACGATCCGAGATTTTGTTTTATATTCTGTTAAATATTACAATTAATAAACTATATTTATAAACATGTTAAAATTATAGGAAAGGATCTTCCTTTGAGAAACTCCAAAGTTTTATTTACTCTTGAAACTTGTGCTGGGAAGTATAAAACATTTTTTTATTGTTCACAAACTTGTTTTATTTGTTTTTCTTTCAGGTGTTCACTTGATAAGTCAATACAAACTTCATTGAATGTACATTTGTAAAATGCGTGATAGTTTATTTGTAATATTGTCTTCGAAAAATGAATTCCATTTTCTTTTGGAGATACATAAAATGCGAAACCAAAAAAATACAGTTGGAATAGAATTATAATTTCATTTCAGCTCCCGTTTTGTTTTGCTGTTTTATGTTTTTTTAAGAGGCGAAATAAAGTTAGGACAAAAATTGTGTTACTGGCGTTGTTTTCGGTGTCAAACATGGATAATGTTTTTAAAGAGTAACGATGTCGGTGTCCAGCTCGGTCAACTTTTTTGTTTTAAGTTGGATTACTGTTTGTTGTTCTTTAACTTCATTTCATTAATAATGCCAGGAGTATTTTTTTCTAAATATATTTATTTTGTGCACGTATTCTTTTCAAAAAAACATAAGATTTTTTAAAGAGTTGAAGCAAAGATTGTGAAAATAGAATTGTTTTTTACCATAATCGATCAACAGTGATTCAATCGTGGATAGTTATAATTCACACAGTATATAGAAATGTTTTTTCAACCCTTAGTATCTTGTTTTAGATGTTTAAATTGAATTCCATTTTACACACAAATAAATTATAAGGAATAAACAACAAATACGATAAACTAATAAGCCTATAAAATAAATACTTATTCATTGCGTCTTGAAATGATTAATTAGGAGATACCTTAAATTTACAAACTTTGTGTAAATTAAATTATTTTTCTACTCGTACGAAAAAATAAATAAATTCATCTGTAGCCATAACCAATAAAAGGAGATTGTCTCATCGCCCTGACGAAAGAGTCTTCTGTTGTGGGACTCGACCTTATTCTGGGCTTTACCATTCAAGTTATTGATGCCGGCGTCATGTCAGTAGCCTGTAGTTTTGAAAAAAAATTCAGCAAAAAAGCTCACAGTTCTTATCAATGTTAGTTTTGCAGTGTTTATTTATATCTATATCTATATATCTCTATATCTATATATATATATATATATATATTAAATCAATTGTTTTTCATATATCTTTATTAAGTTAATTGTTTCTCATTTATTTATTAAATGAATTGGTTTGTCATATTTATTAAATTGTTTTCAATATCTTTTTTAAATTAATTGTTTTTCATATATTTTATTAAAGGTTAGCAAGTAATCATTTTTTATATAAAAACTCACAATTATTGAGAAAAAGCTTTTTATGAATGGTGTTCATATTGAATAAACATTTTTTAGTACACGTGAGACATTTACAGTCCTTTGGTATTAATTACATGTTTTTATTTTTATTGTTAAGCTATAATATTATTAATAACTGTTAGTATTAACAGTTATCAATAATAATAATGTTATGATTATTATTATTATTTGTATTATTATGATTATTATTATTATTTGTATTATTATTATTATTAATAACTGTAAATACTATTATTATTATTATTATTATTATTATTATTATTATTATTATTAATAATAACTGTTAATAATATTTCAATTTTAGTTTAGTATTTTCGTTTTAACTTTGTATAACTTAGTATAATGTATTGAAATATTAATGAATGTTTCAATAGACTTGTATGATCCATTTATGATTCGGAATTCAAGTTTGATTATATATAACAATGTTTGTTGCAAACATTATTTGTTGTTGATTAATGTTGCAGCTTAATGCTAAATAAACATTGCATTCAATATTGTTATCATGGTTTGTTTACATATGTATTCGTGCTTGCTTATTAACTAGCATTTTTAATTAATAAATACTAATTTGTGAGCTTAACATTGTTTAAAGTAAACAATCCAGTTTAAATACTTATAATTAATTTGCTTAATGGGTTAACTGCCATTCTTTTTGTCTTTTTGTCTTTATGTATAAAACTTATATCTTAAAATAACTCGTATCCTTATTGTAGGATTGTCTGATTTCTTACGATGAAATAATCATACTGGTATTACTTCGATAATGTGGCCCAAATGCTGGAGGAACCTTTTTCTTTTCACATCTTTTTTCAAACATACTAATTCAATGGGTTTGTCATTAGGTTTTTCTAGCTATGTACTTCTACTTAGTCCTATTCTATAAATTATATTGGTTTTACTATTGTTTCAATGTAAACATTCTCACCGGTAATGTCTTATTTCGTCCGACTAGGCTATAGTACTTTATGCAATGGCTTCGTGTAAACCTTGCTGACACCTTCCATCTTCAACTTGCATTAAGGAATGAGAAATGCAAATGCAAATAAACATTTCTTTTTTTTGGTTATTATCCTAAAATATATTGAACGTATCCATCCATATGTTACATTTATAAAGCTGACAGCATATTTCAAATCATTTATTGCTTGCCAGAACTCTTATTTTTTAGGGTTCTATGTTTTGTTGTATAGTTCAGGTCTTGGCTTACGCATACAATTGTTGTTGATCGTTTGCAGCAAATTAGAGGTGAAAGTAAGGCTTAAGTGTATTGATTCAAGATATTTGAAAACTTTTTTTTTTTTTTTTGAGTTGTTATTATGAGCGAAATAATAATGCAAGTAGTTATAATTTAAAGTGTCACGAAAAAGTCTTATTTCCATAATACCTAGTTAGTTATTATCTTGTATGTCAAACAACATTATTTAATTATCAATTGAATTTTGAAGAAAAGAAAAATACATTAATACACTCTAAGATTGATGAATATAATGTCTACGAACGTTATATCTTGCAAATGCAATTAATAATTTATAACATGATCAATGTTTATGAAGCTAATCTGTTTTAGCATTGCAAATTTGATTACATAAGACGTATATCATTGATACAATTACAAGATTTATTGATGTTATTAATATGTTTTACATCAAAGCTCTCCCAATGTCTTGGTTTGAATCTGCTTCGATGTTTAAATTAATTGTTTTTATATATTTCATTAATTAATGGTTTTTCGTACGTTTATTGAATTAATTGGTTCTCATATATTTATTGAATTAGTTGTTTTTAATATATTTATTAATTATTTGTTTTTAATATATTTATTAATTAATTGTTTTTAATATATTTATTAGATTAATTGTTTTTCATACGTTCATTAAATTAATTGTTTTGCATATATTTATTAAGCAAACTCCTTAAATAATTCAAATACTTGGTGTTTAATGATAAAATAATTTTGTTTATTCTCAATGTTGTTAAAATCATTGAATGTGAGATTGGTTTTGTATAAACAAATAGTTTATGGATCAAATACTGAAATAAATTCTAAGAAAAATTTCCTTGAAGAATGTTTCAAAAATAAAATAAAAACTCCGATTAAATCAACCTCACAAATATTTACTTATTATAAATCAATGAAGAAAACCTGTGAAAAGATTCTTTATTTCTTTTTTTTCTATCATTGGAAAATATAATTTAGTTTGTGTGTCTGTCTAGCACTAGAGCACACTATTCCATTCATTATTGACTTTCGAGTGCATCTCGCAAATACACTTTCCAGCCAGGCTGGCTGGAGATCAGTTGTGCCTCAACCGCCATCGGGGGAGGACGTGCGTTCCGACCAAATTTTATTGTGATTCAGAATATTTGATTCTTGTTGTGCAAAGAAAAGTTTTTGTAAATTTATTCTCGACTTGGCCATGTTCGACTGAATCTCAAAAGTTCCGTTTTACATGAACAAACAGAAGTGAAAAACCAAAATAATTTATTTTATTAAATATTTCTTTCAAAGATTTATATTTTTGAATGAACGGTTATTTGAAGATTCCTTTTTCATTAATGTTTCCTGACATGCAATTTCGCCAAAATGTTTTTCCTAATTTAAAAAAATATATTTTTAGATTATTTATAATTGTCTTCATGATGTATTTTTTTTATTTTAGGTTATTAATTTTCATCTACTGACGCACGAAAGCATAAGCTAAAATAACTTCGTTAACTTTTGACCCAAACGATAAAAATAAAACAGGTCATTTGTAATTTTTTATCAGAGGAACCTTAATGGTCATTCAGGTGACACTAAATCCTGTCTTTCCAATTTTCCTAATTCGGTCTTTCGATTTGCCGAAAATTGCCTAATTTCTGGAGTTCATTTTTTCTACACATTTATATTAATTAGATTAAATATAAAGAAATTTGATTAGTTTTGTATAATAAAATAAATTTTATTATTATTGAGTGATACAAATAAATACATTAAATAAATTTTATTATTTTTTTATGATAAAAATAAATCTTTCATATTAATTGGAAAAAGTATTAAATTAATTTGATTCTTTTTTGGATGATTAAAAATTAAATGATAAAAGTGCATAGATTAAATTGTCATTAAATAGAGAATATATGAATTAAATAATTTAGATTGTCATTAGTAATAAAAATAAATTAGACTAATATTAAATGAAAAATATATAAACTAAATAATTTAAATTGTGTTAAAATGCTAAAAAAAATTGATAAATCGTTTAGAATTTATTCTTTTGTCATTTATTTAATCAATTTCCGATAAATAATTTTAAATCTGTTTCTTTTTCATTGCGGATGCTGAAGAAGATTTTTAAATAATTCAACATAAATAAATATTATAACAGTTCGTATAAAACATAAATAAGATTTTTTTTAAAATTTAACATAATAAATAAATAAATAAATATTATAACGTAGATGTTATTAAACATAAAGTAGTCCAATATTGAATAAGAAATGTCAAGCCAGTTCGTATAAAACAGAAACATAATTATAAAAAATAAGAATTGGACATAAAACAATAAATATTATAAGGTAGTTCGTATAAAACATAAACGTAATTAAAAAAATAAGAATTGAACATAAAAAATAAATGTTATAACGTAGTTCGTATAAAACATAAACGTAATTATAAAAAATAAGAATTGGACATAAAACAATAAATATTATAAGGTAGTTCGTATAAAACATAAACGTAATTATAAAAAATAAGAATTGAACATAAAACAATAAATATTATAACGTAGTTCGTATAAAACAGAAGAGTAATCCAATATTGAATGAGGAATGTCAAGCCAGGGTTTGTTTAAATAAATAAAATATTTCAAACTTTTATTTGTTTTTAATTTTACTTCCCATTTTCTTTGGTTGTTCAGGGCTGTTGAATAAACATTGAAATGTTATTTGTTTGTGGGTTTGCAATTTCGTGAAGAGATTTATCTGCGTCGTCTTTTATTTGGATACGGTTCTGTAAAAACGATTTTCTGTGTTTTGTATCAACTTGTAAAGATTTATCGAATATCATTATTGTGATTAATTGATATTGCTATTATTATTATTATTGTCATTATTTTATATTGGCATTATCGTTATTATTATTTTAATTATTTTATATTGGTATTATTATTATTATTATTTTATATCTGTATTATTATTATCATCATCATTATTATTATTTTATATTGGTATTATCATCATCATTATTATTTTATATTGGTATTATTATCATCATTATTATTATTATTATTTTATATTGGTATTATTATCATCATCATTATTATTTTGTATTGGTATTATTATCATCGTTATTATTATTATTATTATTTCATATTTATAGTATTATCATCGCTATTATTATTATTATTATTATTATTTTATATTGGTTTTATTATTATAATTATTTTATATTGGTTTTATTATCATCTTTATTATTATTTTATGTTGGTATTATTATAATTATTACTTTATATTGGTATTATTATTATCATCGTTATTATTATTATTGTTTTATATTGGTATTATTATCATCTTTATTATTATTATTATTATTATTATTATTATTATTCTATATTGGTACTATTAAGTATTGTTTTTTTTATTATCATGATTTGTTAAGGAATTTATTTTTTTTATTATCGTTATTGTTAACATAATGTGATCATTTTTCAAGTTATTTGAATACTTATAAGTTGAAATTAACTTTTTGTAAATATTTGCTCAAATTTGTATTTATAAATGTTAACAATATAGTCTACGGCAGTTGAGTGTGGCATTTGAATAACGAATTAACCTTTCATAAACTATTTGCCATTTACTTGCAACCATCTCGTGTATGTTTTGATCACAAATTCCAATTTAGTCTGAAGTTTAATACGAATTTAAAAACTCAAGTTATTATCACTACTTGTTTGAGGAGCCATAACGTATATGTAAAATGTATTCTGTAATACATCATTTTTCCATAAATACAAGTATGTATAGTTATTATTTAATTTATTTATATTCATTTTAAAATACGATAATTCATTTTTAAACTTTAAAAAAATGTTATTACGCATTCACGTGCAAATTGATATGATTAGTTATGTTTATATTGTTCTCTACTGATGGATATTGTATATAGATTTAATCTATTATAGCTTATCTTATTGTTTATCCTTAAATTGAAAAGGATTAATTGATTAATGTAAAATATGTCACCAAATTTATTCTTTTATATTATTTCGTAAATTATCTCAAGATTTTTTTTTTATAAATTATGCTTGATTTTGTGTCGATTCTTTGTGCATCTTATTATGTACTGTCTAGCTGTGTTTTCCACATGATCACCTCTTTACTTCATTAAGTTTTCTCAAGCCTTGCAAAATCGAAAAGAAAAGTCTTGTTGAAAAGACACCATTGCATGGTCACTTTTATTCTAAAGTTTGACACAACGAACTCTTACACCATGCATGTCTAGTTGGCTTTCTCTGTAACGCTGGTTATGTTACCAGACGTATCGCAGATGAAGAATAAACAATTACTAGACATAACACACACTAACCATTTTCATGTTCGAGAGGTTCTGCTGGTATGATATATCATAAATTTTAAGTTTACCCAAGCTTACCCGACCAGAGATAAAGGAGAGACTCGTTGCTAGACCATAAGTTTCCTAAGATCATGGGGTCGTTCTAGTAACGGAGGAGAAATGGCCATCGTAACATTCTAAGTAAGGCGAATAAATACCCTCAACTCGGTACGGTTATAGCTTCATTATTTTTCGAAACATTCGTTAAATCAAGCTTTTGTGGATGCCCACGTCTGAGCAGGCGCCCAAATGGTCTTGTTCGGCTTTGTAGAAATTACTTGCCCCAGTTGTTCGATATGTTGAACAGTGGTGGTAGTAGCAGGCATTCATACTTGGTAATTTGTCAATAACAGATTTGTTAAGTGAAAGTTTGCCTGAACAGTGAAAGTTCTGCCTACGCAATGGAGTAATGTTACGTCCATAAAGCTTCTCAAACTAGCTGTAAACTGTTCCCTGAAATTAACATAAGTTTTGCCATCCTACAATTGTGCCAAGCTTCTTCAATAAGTATTCTTGTGGCATGATCACGGAAATTATATCCTAAGCTATCATTTACTGGCCGCCTCAGCTGGTCCCTAGCTCGATCCTGGAACCATCTAAAAATTTGTTTATGTATATATATAATAAAAAACGCACACACACACCGATCATTACATGTAAGAATTATACTTAACGTTATGTAAGTTTTGTACAAATGTTTAGCAATAACTTTATGTTAATTGTTGCAATTATGGTTTTAAAATCTATATAATACGATAATCTAACCTTGGATGCCATCGTTTGTGTTAATTTTGTTCTATTTATAAGTTACATTTGGATATACGTTTTATGTTTAATTATTTCGCACAAATTTTTACACTTAAACATACACAAAAAATTTTCTATGTATGTGATAGGCATGAAAATAATAATAATAATAATAATATTTAGTCCTCTTATTTGGCGTTATAAGGAAATTCCCAACCTGAGTCAGGAATTGTCCCTCTACCACGCCTTCCAAAGAAAAAAAGTAAAATACAATAGGTAAAATTCACACATCATTCAACAGACAATCAATACAAAAATTAAAAACAA
>JARUHE010140424.1:0-14323 GCA_031471125.1 Archaeomysis grebnitzkii | reverse complement strand
ATATAAACATTTCGGTTTTCAAGTGTACCTACCCTTCATGTGTAAATTATATTAGACACATGAGGAAAACATATATCTACTTTTTATTAGCAATTTTAATTGAATGACATAACAAAATAAATATGTTATGTGTTTTTATCATTTTTGAATATTATATAGACACATAGTTGAAGTTAAATTTAAAAATGTTATATATTTATAAATATATATATGTATATATATATACATGTAAAAATATGCAATTAGCGAATGGACGTATGTAGCCCATTAATCTATATTTAAATGAAATTATTTGTTAGTTAGGCAGAAAAAAAGACCATGCACTCATGTGTAATCTTGAAGTACACCACTGTAGCCCATATGCACCCGAAGTCCACTTTTCCACTATGAAATTACGTAGGAAGACCGAAATGTTGGTATATATATGAATAAATATATATGAATAAATATATATATATACATATATATATATAGTCCATGGGGATAGAAAAACAGCTATAATAATAAAACGAACTCTGAATGTAACAAAGCAAACACAATATGAAAGTAAGGTACACTTAAAGATAAATAAATCCAATCTACTTAACATTCTAAACTTTGTACCTTAACACCTTACTGCAATAAGGACCAAATTTTGACCTGCAATAATGGTTACTTTCAATTCTAATTTGAATGTATTTTAGTCCTTAAGACATTTATTAATCAGGCTTGAAAGTGTTGAAAAATATCTTCTTTTTAAATGTTCTCAAAATGTTTAACACGAATTTAATGGATTAAAGACACCTTTTAGATTGTCCATAATTAACGTTCGGTTATGTTCTCATAAATTTGTAGATCAAAAACGAATTTATTTCTGGACATCTTAAAAATATATATTAACCCTTTAACGCCGAACCAATTCTTCCACAACACTAAAACCCCTTTGAATTAGTATTGAAAATAATATTTATTGGTCGGTTAGTGTATCTTAAAGGGTTAATGATTGGTATTTAATTTGATTGGCTAATCTGTGAACCAATCCGTGAATAATATGAGGATGGAATTGCGGTGGTGAGCTGGCCATCATTTGTGTGATAATGAGGACATATTTTCCGCATTTTATTTCCTTGGATTTTTATTTCAGTCATTTATTTCTATTTTGATTTTATTTTGATTTTATTTCAGCAATTTATTGCAATTTTATTTCGTTTTGTTTTCATTTTATTAATTTATTTCAAATTTATTTCGGTTTCTTTTCATTTTATAGATTTTTTATTTAATTTAAATTTCATTTTATTCTTATTTCTTTAATTTATTTAATTTGTTTTCATTTTATTAATTTCCAATCAATTTATTTGAGCTTTATTTTTGTTATGTGTATACATTTCATTGATTTTGTTTCTTCCATTGATTTATTTATTTCATAAACCTTTCAAAATACTTGATTGTTATTCAAGGATATTCTAAATTACTTCTTGGAGATATGTTTTTGGCTTCACTTTTGATAAAGGCAAGAAGTTAATCCATTTTATCTAAATGCAAACATTATGGAACATTATAAAAAAAAATATTTAACCTTGCAACGTTAAATTTAAACTTATATTAAGAATGTATCTATGATGTATTGAAATTACATTATTAAACTTCCCATATATATAAATTTTAATTAAAAAATGTTATATTGATTTTCACTTAGAACTAAATCATACATTTCTGTATTTTATTGATCTGTTATGGTAAAAAAATACATTTTTGCATTTTACAATATTCTGCATGAATCAGTTTTTCATAGGTTGAGAAAAATCTAAATTTGCAAAACTCATTTTATCCAACGTTTAAGTAACTCTTGTAGTATTTGATATGTATATTTCAGTTGTGCCAGGTTGTCATAACAAACATATATCATTATGAATTTATCAACTTCTAATTATTGAAACAATTTTGAATTAATTATTATTATTATTTATTAATTAAAATTAATATTGTGTTAATCGATAAAATAATAAATATTATTATTAATTGATTGAAATCAACATTTTGTAACCATCAACATAATTATCGAAGTAAAAAATAATGGTAAGTCAATTGTTAAATTAATTGTGCAATTGATAAATTATTTTTTTTTATTATATTTTCAGTCAAATTAACATTTAAATTAATTATGTAATTATTAATTAATAACAGAATTAATTACAATTCCAGTTATTAAAATAAAAAAAATTTATCTCAATACTAAAAGTTAACACAAAAAACAAATATTAATTATTATATTTTAAACAAAAAATGTCACCCCATTGATTTTCAATTAAATTTCACCAAAAAAATTCCAGATACGTGCCCCCGAACAGCGACTCTCGCTTCTTCACGTTCACCATCGACACCGAAATCTGTGGAAGTCATTTGACGAATTCGGACTACGAGACGGTCGTGTCCAACACCGTCATCCTGCAGACGGACCCGCTGGTCCAGGTGAGTCCTGCTTCCATCCACACACGGGCTAGGAAGTTTTCTATTGTTGTTTATAAATTTTCGTCGATAGTTTTCATCATATTTGATTTATATCTTTTTTAAAGTAAAATATGCTTAATATTTTATTTTTAAAGTAAAATATTTTCAATTTTGTTTAATATATTTGAATTAATCCTAATATTTAAAATAATTCAGTTATTTAATATAAAGAATATTTTTATAATCATTTAGTTTAATACATAGTTTCAACAAATAGTTATTACTAACTAATTGCTTTTCTTGCTATATGTTTATTTTTATGTTCAATTTTTCAGCAAAATGTATTTTCTTACCCAATGTTTTGTTAATGTTTAATAAATTTTCTGTTTAATGATAAATAACTTTTTTTTTAATAAACTCTTTTCTATTTAGTGTAAAATATTATCAATTTTTATTTTAAAACTATTATGATGCTAGTAATTATTCTATTTGTCATTAGATTTCCTTGTTTTGTTTTATTTTTTCACATTTAACTTCATAATAATATTTGAATTCATTTTCCTCCTTTAGTTTTAAGTATTTTAATAAGTTAATAAATTCTAATTAAAAGACTTTTTGAGACTTGCAGATGAAACGAAAGACCGACAAAAAAACTTCGCCGAAAATCTTTGACCAAAGCTTTACTTACGGACTGAAAAGTTTTTTGGGATTCCAGATTTTTTGACAACAGCTTTATTTTAGAGTTTTTAATATACTAAAATTTTAATAATTTGTTATTATTAGTATTACTATTATTATTATTAGTAGTAGTAGTAGTAGTATTACTATTATTGTTAATATTAATATTAACTTTATAATCATTTCATATACATCATACTTATGTGATATTACTATAATTTTAATATGATTTGTTTTGTTATTATTGTTGTTGAAGGAATGTATATCATATTTAAAAGACACACAAAGTCAAGTATAACCAATGCTTCGTGAGTTTTCTATTTAATTTTACCTTATTAATAGCCTCATATGTATAATAATAGTAATGCTCGATTGTAATTATAATAACACTATATTTTAATTTTAGTATTATTCGTATAAATTTCGAGTAATACTCCATTATTATTATATAACATTTTGAGGTATTACTACCAATCATCTAGTAATGATTTAGTAAACTTCTAGTAATAATCTAATAAACTTCTAGCAATAAGCTAGTTTAATAATATGAGAATAAGACATTCTCAAAATATGGAAAAATTATCGTAAGTCTTAAAAATATATATTTCGGTTAATAATTTATAAAAAAAAATCTGAAGAGCTTCAATTTGGACCTGCATTACGAGGCTGCAAGTAACCTAGTAAATTAAACTGGAAGGACAGGTGACTATTATTACAGAAGCTCCAATGCATGTGATGCAATGAACAATACATTTATCTCTTTACTTACCCAATTTTTAAACCAAATATTGACAAAATATTAAATAACAGGACCAACATTTACAATGAAGGGTGATTGAATTCTACAAAACAGTTATTACAGCAACTTATTTCGGCAGAAAAAATGTTTCATAAAACTACAAAAACTTTGTTTTAACTTATGACTAAATTGGGTCATTTAATAAAACAAATAAATTTTCATTTTTAATCATTTTATTTGTGTGATGTCATTTCGTAAATACCAAATATTTTTCATACAAAACCATTTTTCATTGTCCTCATAGTTTTAAAGTTTAATACTTAGTTCAAAAAAGTCTGATCAACCACACACACCTTAACCATCCAACTTGTCAGACAAACTTGAGCACAAAAAAACAACACAACCGACAATTTAAACAAAATAATCTTAACGGATTTTAAATTTCACAAAATAGTGCAGTCAATAGAATTATATTTCAAAGATTCTTAAAATACAAAAATTCTTAAACATATATTTTCATAATTTCTTCAACTAAAAAATCAATTTTTTTTATAACTTGTTTATGAACACAATTTCAATAGTTTTAAGACTCATAAAACTTAAGAATCTTAGGAAAAATAATCCTATCGACCGCACGCAAACTCTCAAAATGGTTCGTAATGTTAACTTTGTTGTGCTGCAAACCATCCTCAGGAAATCTGGGATACGGCGCGCAAGATTTCTTGCATCTGGACGGACCGATACGCGAAGGAGGTGAACTTCAAGCCGATCCAGGTGTCGATGCTGGAGGTGGTTCAGTCGAGGTTCCAGGGCGACCAACTCCGCTGCTGGATGGACCTCCGAAAGGGAGCCTACCCTAAGGTCAGTCACACAGCATATCCATGTCAGGTCATGGACTACTTAACATAAAAATAATTTTACTGGGGAGGTTTTGTTAAAAAATAATTTATTATTTATAATATTTAATTGAATATAATTGGATTTAAATAGATTTAGTTGAATTCTAATTTGATTTAATTGAATGTAATTGGATTTAAAATGGTTTAGTTTGAATATAAGTGGATTTAAATAGATTTCATTGGATTTAAATTTGATTTAATATATTATAATTTGATTTAAATAGATTTTAACTCAGTTTAATTGATTTTAAAAGCAGTCAGATTAAATCTAATTCAATTTAGTTGGACGGTTTCATTATTTTAATTTGTTTTTAATAAATTTAATTGAATGGAATTTGTTTTAACTCATTTAATTTAATAAATTTGTTTTCAATTTAAGGATAATTTGATTTGAAATGTATATATTTTAAATGAATTTAGGTTGAACCTAATTGGATTTTTTTTTATCTAAATGGATTTTAATTAATTTTTAATATATTTTATTTTATTTTATTTAATCTAATTGGGTTTTAATTAATTTTCATTATATTTAGTTTTGTTTGGTTTAATCTAATTTGCTATTAGTTTGTTTTCAATTTTTCCTTTGAATTTAATTAGATTTTCTTTAATCGAATTTAATCAAAGCCATTGTATCTTATTAGATTTGATTTGATCTAATTAAATATCAATGTAGTTTTTAAAAAAACATTGTATCTTATTGGCTTTGATTTGATCTAATTGGATTTTAATGGGTTTTTTTCTAAATCTTTTTTATTGTATTTAATTGGATGAATTCAGGTTGAATATAACTGGATCTGATCTAATCTAATAGAATTAAAATTGTTTCTCAAATATTTTCCCCTCTGTCTAATTGGATAATCTTCCCCAGACCTCCCCCATCGACGACGTGTTGAAGATCGGCGAGGCGGTGACTGTGATGATTTACCTGCAGGACAACGACCGCAAGTTGGACGTGGCGGTGCGCGACTGCCGAGCCTACGCCAAACCGGACTTCCGGGATCCCCTCACACCTGCGCTGCAACTCACCTCTGTCCAAGGCTGTCCCATGTGAGGCATTCTTTTTCAGCTTTAAGTGTACTACAGTTGTAGAAATTTAGCTCATGTTTCAGCAAATTTTGTACAAGTTTTTAAGGAAATGTGTGAGTTTGTGGATGGAAAGTACATTCACCGTCAAGTATAAGCAGTGTCACTCATCCCTAACGTGACTTCTCAAAAGTCTGTTGGGATTTTTTTAAAACCTAATCAAATATTTTCTTTACTATTTAATTGATGAAAAATAAATCTGCTATTTTTCTAAGCTATCTAGGACCCATTATTATGCAGGGGAAATTGTTCTAACTGTTCTCTTTCTTGTGTACTTTCATATATACTTTTCCCATAAATCTTCCTTTTAAAGATGAATTAAATATATTGTCAAATTCGTGTATGAAAACTATTTGTTTCATTTAAAAATATGTGTAAAATTATATTTTAGAGTAAAATGAGTCAATGGAAAGAATAATTTTCTACAAAAAAGAACTCGAAACGATAAATAAACAAAAACAATGCTTATCAAATAAAAAAATTAAATTGAAATAAAGATAATTTAAAAGAGAGCTGCACAACATTGTTTATATTTGAGGTTCTTATCTCAAACTAAAAGATTCAATAACATTTTATAATACTTTATAATACGTTAATAGCTAATATTTTATAATATTTTTATAAAAAATCTTCTTTGATATTTATAAAATCTTAATAATATTTTAAAAATATTTCAACAATATTTTATAACGAATCAAATGGAAAAATTTCAGAAAAAAGAAATTAATAAGTGAATGGAAAAAAGATCGAACCACAATAGAGAACGAAGAGACTTTAATCGCACACGCCGAGATGTCTGCCTTCAAATTTCCTGAACATTCACAAGTTTTTCTTACTTGCAATATTGAGGTGAGACAAAACTTACATTGTTCAGGTCATAATGTTAAGAGGAGAAAAAATACCATTGTTGAGGCAATCATTTTTAGACGAGATAAATTAACATTGGGGAGGTCATAGTAGTTTATGAGAGAAAATAACATTGTTGAGGTCAAAGTATTTTATGAGACAAAATAATTTCGTTTATATAAGCTTATATAAAACTCGAAAACTTCTTTATTTTCAGATATGCACTAACCAATGCATAGATTATTGTGACACGTCGCCTAACAATCCTTTCCTCAAAGATAAGCCGAGGGGTCAAGTGATCTCCGTCTCAACAACTCCTCAGCCCCTCAAACCATTCATTTCCACGCCAAAGTTTTTCTTCACAACTCCATCTCTTAATGATTTGAACTTTATTGAGAATGTTTCACCAAACTCTATAGGAAGTATTCCAATTCAAGAAACTTTCGACTTCAACTTCACTCCAGATAAATTCTCAGTCACTCCTTCACCAAAAGAACAAACACCCAATGTTAAACCATTTTTATCGTCAACACCAAATGTTTTAATACCTCTAACCAGCTCACCTAAGCCTCCAATTTTAACGGTTACATCAAAAAGTAAAACCTGTACACCTAATGACCCCAATTGTGACATACTGAAAAATATTCCACCATCGAATATACAGTTTGATTGTCCACCTGGATCAACTGATATTCGGTGTCAAAATTTCAACAAGCAGACTTTAAATTGTGGTAACGATCCAACTAATCCTGGATGTACAAATGTTATCGATATTTCTCCTGAATTTGAATGTACTCCAGGATCTATTGATCCACGTTGTCCTTTCATTGATTTTAAAAGATGCTTGCCGGGATCTCTTGATCCAGGTTGTATCGTAGAAGAAACACCGCCCCCAGGAACACCGCTAAGACCTATTGAAACATCAAAACCAGTTTGCTTTGAAGGGTCAACCAATCCATTGTGTAGGACGGAGGAGATCGACACTAACTTTGACTGCAAAATAAATCCATTTCAAGTTGGTTGTATTCAAATACCTAAGACAATTGACCTTACGAGTGTATGTTCACCATTTTCTAACAATCCAAAATGTAAAAACCGAGTAACATCCACGACAGCAAAAACAGTTGAGCGAGTTGACTGCTCTCGTAAACCTAATAGCCCTCAATGCGCCAAAACAAACATCACTCCAAAATTACCAAACTCTATACCATCATGTGTTTTTGGAAGCCTGGATCCCAGATGTTCATTAAATATAATAAAACAAAATGATTGCCGGTCTAATCCAAATAATCCCCAATGCAGACCTAAAACTGTTACTTCATTAAAAAAATCAAAATGCCCACCTGGATCTACTGATCCAAACTGCTTAGATACTGAATTCACATTTCCTTTCCAATGTAGTGATGGGTCTTTTCATCCCTCATGTGCAAATAACCAAATTGAACTTATGAAAGTTAAGGAACCTAAGAAAACGACACCAAACGAAAAGCAAAATTGTATAACAAATCCGTTTGGTGCAGCATGCAAAACCATTCCAATTAATCCATTTACAAAACCAAAATGTCAGCAAGATCCAAATAATCCAAGTTGTATTGAAAAAAATGTTAAGGATGTTGAGAAGCCAATAGACTGCTCTCGAGGTAATACACACCCAAGTTGTCGTAAACCTACTTTAAAAGACTCGTTTGTGCCATTTGAAGACCCGTCTATTTTTGTTCAGTCTAGTTGCTTGCCAAATTCAAAGGACCCTAAATGTATAGGGAAAAAAGATCATCCATTTACTACTGTTGGCCCAGTATGCCCTCCTGGATCAATAGATAAAAGCTGCATTTCTAAAAGTGTATCTCAATGCTCTGTAGAGTCAACAAACCCTCTTTGCTTAACACCTAAGCCACAGGCATGCTTCCCAGGGTCTACTAATCCACTTTGCCGCAAACCACTGCCGGAAGTTCCACTTAAATGTCCACCGGATTCTAAGGAACCTTCCTGTCAAGAATACTTAAAAGAAAAATGTTTCATTGGATCTCAAAAACCTGCTTGCCTGCAGTTTAATATTGATAACTGTCCACCTGGATCTCAAATTCCTGCCTGTTTGAAAATTAATATTGATAGCTGTCCACCAGGATCCAAAAATCCTTCTTGTCTGCAATTTAATGTTGAGAAGTGTCCACCAGGATCCAAAAACCCTTCTTGTCTGCAATTTAATGTTGAGAAGTGTCCACCAGGATCTCAAAATCCCGCCTGTCTGCAATTTAATGTTGAGAATTGTCCACCAGGATCTCAAAATCCCGCCTGTCTGCAAATTGATATTGATAATTGCCCACCAGGATCTCGAAATCCTGCTTGTGTGCAATCTAATATTGATAAGTGTCCACCTGGATCTCAAAATCCCGCCTGTCTACAATCTAATGTTAATGAATGCCCACCAGGGTCTCAAGACCCTGCGTGTTTACAATTTAATGTTAATAACTGTCCACCAGGATCTCAAGATCCTACGTGCTTACAACTTAATGTTAATAAATGCCCACCAGGATCTGAAAACCCCGCCTGTTTTCAATCTAACATTAATGAATGCCCACCGGGGTCTCAAGATCCTGCGTGCTTACAAATTAATGTTCATAACTGTCCACCAGGATCTCAAAATCCTGCCTGTCTGCAATCTGACATTGATAAATGCCCACCAGGATCTCAAAATCCTGCCTGTCTGCAATCGCACATTAATAAATGCCCACCAGGATCTCAAAATCCTTCCTGTCTGCAATCTGACATTAATAAATGTCCACCAGGCTCTCAAGATCCTGCCTGTTTACATTATAATGCTAACAACTGCCCACCAGGGTCTCAAAATCCTGCATGTTTTCAGTCTGATATCAATAAATGTCTCCCAGGCTCAACGGATCCTCAATGTATATTATCTTCAAAACTTTCTGTAAAATGTTTCCCTGGCTCTACTGATCCTGTGTGTGACTCGTCATTCACCATAATTGGAAGACCCGTGGTCGTTCCTATACAACAAACTAAGCAATGCCCTCCAGGGTCGAGTGGAAATGATTGCAAAACTTTTGTAACTGAATACCCTACTCCAACAGTTCCTCCTTTTATACAAACTCAAGGCAACTGTCCTCCAGGATCAACAGATCCAAAATGCTCACAACCTATTATCAACTCTCCTGTTTCAGTTAAGCCACTTGGATCAACTGGCCAGTTATGTACAACTGGTTCTCGTGATCCTAAATGTGTTCAGCCAAAAGATATTTCTTGTATACCAGGCTCTAAAGATAATAGATGTAAGGTACCAGCAATACTACCACCATCTTTTTCTACCACCCTAAGACCGTGTTTTCCTGGCTCACTTGATGCACATTGTGTTGAAAAAACATTAATTGAAACCGTTGAACCTTGTACGCCTAATTCATTAGACATTCGTTGTCAACAAACAGTAACAACGAATCCTTTCCTGAAGGTAATCACAAATTCCAAATGTAAAAGTGGTTCAAATGACCCGGCATGTTTCTTCGTTAACACCGAACGTCCATTTGTCAAAACAAATATAAATGTTAAATGTACGCCTGGCTCTCAAGACATAAACTGCTTAAATCTGAATGAGGTAACTCCGACTACACCTATAGAAAAAACTCCTAAGTGTGGTCCAGAATCAAACGATCCTAGATGTTTTAATTCAAAAGAAAAAAATACCATCTGTTCAGAAAATCCTTTACACCCACTTTGCCTACAAACTAAGCCCCCTACATTTATTGAAGACAATATTGTAAATGTGTTATGTCCACCTAACTCTTTGAGCCCTCTTTGTAGCAGACAACCTAAGCCCCCCGTTCTTCCAAATATCCCTGCAAAACCGCTATTACCATCTTCTTTTGAAGTTGATTGTAATACTGTACCTAATCACCCTAATTGTAAGTTAATCCCTGAACTGCAGCCCAAGGAACAAGTTTTACTTAACTGTCCACCAGGGTCATCCAGAGTAGATTGTTTATTAAATAAACAAATAGGTCTTATATGTAAGCAAAACCCACTTGATTCAAGATGCGCAAAACCTGTTTCTCCTCAAATACCATTCATAGAAAATAGCTTTATTTGTCTTCCTGGATCACAAAACCCACGATGTGTTCAAAACACACCTCCTGGTATCTCCCCGTTCAAACCAATAGAAACAAGCACTCCTCCATCTACAAATGAGCAAACTCTATTCGTTTGTCAAGTTAATCCCCAAGATCCAAGATGTAAACAGATTCTAACAAATACAAAAGATCGTTTAAATATATGCAAAAAGGGTTCCCTAGATCCGAATTGTAGAATTCCACTTTTTGAAACACCTGAGCTATCAACACTGGATAAATGTACTCCTAATTCCATAGATCCACGTTGTAGAAACGTGAATGTTCCACCATTCAATAACGTAATACCTGGTGATATAGACAAAAACATTATTCCAAGTGTAGAAGATTCTCTTAATATTCCGAAAGTGCCATCGTCATTCTTTGAAAACGCGTCACAACGACCATTTATAAAACCAGTTTTCCCACCCATCTCCCCAGATGCTCTACCAAAAATACCAAACAAATTTTCACAACCTCCATCACCTTTTCAAAATATACCAGGTGTTCCTACTGTACCTTCAGTTTTGCCTTCAATAACAACACCAATTGTTCCTGCAAATACTAGACCCACACCAACCCCTAAGTTTCCAACATTCAGCAACATAATACCAAAAATACCTTTCCAGTCCACAACAAAAAGCCCTAGAATTCCATTTTCAGTAGTACCTTTAGATATTTCACAAAAGGATGTTTCTAAAGTAACGCCCAAATTCTCCTTCCCAACGACTCCTAAGTCACCAAATAATATTTTCATTACTAATAATTTACTGCAAGAAAAGTCTCCACTCTTTAATATACAAACAGAAACCACTCCAACGCCATTTGGCCCAGGAAGGATAACAAAAAGACCTACTTTCATTACTCCAATACAATTCTCACCCACAACACCATCGTCACAGTTATTCCAAACAACTCCTCGCAACTTTTTCCAAACTCCACAACCAAGTCTACCACCTGTACGGTTCCCAAACACTCCAAGACCAACTCCGCCTCCTGTCCTGTTCCCAAAAACTCAAAGACCAACTCCACCACCTTCCCTTTTCCCAAAAACTCCAAGACCAACACTACCACCTTTCCGGTTCCCAAGCACTACACGACCAGCTTCACCACCTTCACTGTTCCCAAAAACTCCAAGACCAACTTCGCCACCTTTCCCAAAAACTCCAAGAACAACTCTACCACCTTTCCGGTTTCCAAGCACTACACGACCAACTTCACCACCTTCCTTGTTCCCAAAAACTCCAACAGCAACTCCACCACCATCCCTGTTTCCTAAAACACCCGCAAAAATCACAACACCGACCTCATTTGTCTTCCCAACAACAAAAACTCGACCTGTCCAGCCTGTGTTCCCAACTGTGCCTAGTGCTCCCAGACCAGTATTCCCAGGGAGCTTCCTAGGGTCAACGACTGGCAGACCGAACCAATCAGTGAATCCAAGGTTGCCCCAAACACCCTCGTTCCCCACTAGACGTCCAGTGACACAAAGACCGTTGCCTCAAACGACTCTTTTAAGCGAGGGAAGTGATCAATCAACTCGCCGTCCTGAAACCACTCCCAGGCCAAGACCTGGAAGCAAAATGATGAACAAGATGAACAAAATGCACGGAAAAGATGATTTCCATGGCGATAAGCTACCTCGCTATCACGCTTTCCACTCATGTATGTATCCAAATAAATTTGTATATGATTTAGCTTTAAAACAATTATAATTATAGATTTTATTATATAGTTATTCTAACAACTGCTTATATGAACATTTCCATGTAGCATTGGACTCATATTCTGAACTTGCTGGATTTCTTAAATCAAAAAATTTGAACATAAAATACAAGAGTGTAAGCAAAACATGTTAATTAGTTATTCTTTTTTCACCAAATACAATATGATGTTCAAAATAGTAAGAACTTTTATATAATCTTTGTAATATATTTAATATAAGATAAATACGTTTTAAAGAAAAAAATTAGTAAATCTGAACTAATTTTGTAAGTGTGAGTATAATTTTGTTTTTACGTGCAATGCATCACACTACTTGAATTATGTTTCTTATTAATATTGCATGAAACAAAATAATAAGTAAGTATTTCACAGTAAATACTAACTACTAAAAAATAAAATCCCATACCTATGAGCTATTTAATATTCAATAACAAAATATTATGATTTTTAACTGTAATAGAGTAGAGTGTTTATATACAGTATGTCCTCTTGAAGACAAATAAGTGGATGAAGTGAACATCCTTATTAACTGATTGGAGGAAATAAATCAGATGTTATTCATTACAAGTTTGAAATAATTATTGGCTAAATTTTATCATGTGAAAACACGTTATTTTTTATCTTTTTCCAGGGCTGTACCAACCAGCTCCTCGCCCCAGAGGTAGAGGTAGAAATAGGATTCGAGGAAGACGAGATGTTTCTGTGGAAGAGACGACAGAAAATGTCACAAAAACCATCTTGAGTGAAACTTTAACCAACTTTTACACAATAGGAAACGACACTTCAAAGAACAGCTCGAACGAAGACTTGTTTTCAGATGACGACCAACTGACAAATTCCGCTGACGAGAGTTATTCGCTAGAAAACGAGGTTTTCTCACGAGAAACGGAAGTCTTATTCACGAATTCCACGACCGAATATCTTCAGATGGAACATTATGTTCTGCTTGCATTAATTTTCGGAACTGTCGTTGGAACAAGTTTGACGATTTGGTCCATGATTCGGATCAAGTACAAGACAAAGAAATTGGAGGCAAACGTTGCCAGATATTTCTAGTTGAGTTCTACGTCATTGTTGTTATTTTTATTTTTGTTTTAGCAATACTTTTTTACACATTACATTTTTATAAAAAAAAAACAAATACCCAATATCTTATATTCTTTTTATAATTTGCTATACATTTTAAACCAATTCTATACAGGAATTAACATATATACTTATGCAAATTATATATTGTTTCTGTTATCATTGTTCTTTTTATTTTACTGTTATAGTACAGCTTTTTCTATACCCACTCTTTTTGCTTGTTTTGAAAATTTATAGAAATAATAGTTCATAAAAAACAAAAATATTATATTGTTTTTGATATTTTGATGTTGCTACATCTTACAAAATAGAACTATTTTCCAGAACAATATAGCTGTTCTACAATAATAATAATAATGTGTGTAAAATAATTGCTATACATAAACAGTTACATATGTATATAAATGTGAATTTTAAAATTGTAAATATATATTTTTATTATGAAGAATTACTTAGTCTAAATAGAATGTTTACAATGAAAGCTCAAAAGTCATATTGCATTTATTATACTTTTAATAATTTTAATTTTAACCCTCTAATCACTGAATAACTGGAATACATTGAAGTTTATATTAAAAGCAATCTATAAAATATGTTACTAAAATATAATAATTGATATTAGTGAGTTATGGATGTCATCAAAAATTGTTTGCTGTAAGATATTAAACAATATTTTATAAAAATATTAATAAGATTTCAAATATATTTATATATATAATATTAAA
>JARUHE010140313.1:0-14337 GCA_031471125.1 Archaeomysis grebnitzkii | reverse complement strand
GGTTTCGCCCCCCCCCCCCCCCTATTGATTGAGTGAACATTTTTCAAACATTTATACATTTATTTTCTGTGTTTAGTCGATAACAACTTTAGAAACTAGTAATCCACGAATGTTTCGCTACCATTCATTCAGTAACGTAAAAAATCTATCTCTACAATAAATAATGGTGCTACAAAGTAAGAAAACATCATTTAATCAAAAAGTCACTGGAAAGACCATTAATGTGTACTTCATTACAAGCCATTGATCCATAAATAAATAAAATATGAATAAAAATTATAAAAAAAGAGTTTCCATGTCTTCAATCAGAAATGTCAATGAAAAATGACGTTACAAAGTGAGAAAACATCATTTAATCAAAAATCACCTTGGGGTGTATTTATGTATACTTCATTACCGATCCAGTGATGCATAAATCAAACCAAAATAAGAAAAAAAATGTTAAATTAGTAAAAATTTCTAAGTTAGTCTAATGAAAAAATGTAGATAAAAAGTAATAAAATTAAATAAAAATATCTATTAATATATATTAAAGCTAATAATCACGCCTATATGAAATAATATTTTAATAGTATTGATGATGTATAAGCTTTCGAGTCATTCTCTAACGCCGACGACGAGGACGACGACGACATCGAAATTGCTACGCCTATGTTGAGCTTCGCTACGCATGCTCAACAAAAACAAATCATAGATGAAAAAATAGAAAATAAATCACATCTTCACCTCAACATTAAATGAATGCAATGAACAAAAAAATGGCGCCGTTATAAATCCCAAAGGTAAAAATTATTCTCTCGTACTTAGCCATAAAGTCCCGCAAATTTTAACCGTTTTTGAATAGATATTAAATCGTTACTTTTAAAAACTTTTCAGTTACCTCTATTATGAAAATTAGATCATAACTTTCTGTTTTAAATTTACAACTTTTACATTGAGAAATAATTAACAATTATAATAGATTCAACATATTCTGGTGTCTTTAGTGTCTTTTTATAAGACGTCTATGCTATCTGCTGAAATAAAATCATTCATAGCTACATAAAATAGGTATAATTATTTCAAAATTTACAAATAGTTTTTCATTTACTTATCATTATTATTTTCATAAGACTTCAATGTTATCTGCCGAAATAAAACTCATTCATAACTACATAAAATAGGTATAAATATTTAAAAATTTACAAATAGTTTTTCATTTACTTATTATTATTATTTTTATAAGACTACAATGCTATCTGCCGAAATAAAACTCATTCATAATTACATAAAATAGGTATAACTGTTTAAAAATTTACAAATAGTTTTTCATTTACTTATTAGTTTTCATATACACACACACGCATGTACACGAACATATATACAATAAATAATACAGGTTAAACGTACAATTATATATAGATTATTCTGACTTCAATATGAGATTAGTTGCATAAACTTTATATTATATTTTATTTCTGCATCATGTGAATCTTATTTATTAATGACATAAATCATTATTAATATTATTATTATTATTATTATTATTATTATTATTATTATTATTATTATTATTATTATTATTATTATTATTATTATTAACCACAACCCAACCAATGACAGGCAAGAACGCAGACATCGATCCGGCAGACATAATGATAACCGGATGCAGCAAAGGCAACGCCGAATGCATCTTCAAGCGAGGTGAACCCGCCTCCATTAAACTCACTTTCAAGCCAAGTAAGTTTTTTCCTTTTTTTTATTTCTTGTTTTTCTTTTTGTTGTTGTTTTTTGTTTTCGTTTTGTTTAGTTTTTTATTTCTTTTTGTTTAATTTTTTTTTTGTTTTAAATTGTTTAGTTCTATTTTATTTCTGTCTTTGTTTTTGTTTTTTGTTGCTCCTATTTGTTTTGTATTTTTTGTTTTTTTTTATGGGTAATTTTTGTATGTGGTTATTTGGAGGATGTTTTTGTCCTTTTTAATTTTTTAGGCTTTCTTAGATATTTTCTTATAACTTTAGCAGTTTTTTAGCAGTCTTTAACATCACTTTCATATACATTTCTGCAATTGCCTTTGATTGCTTGTAAAGTGTTTATTAACTGCAGAGTATAATTAAATCATCAGACAAGCAAGCTTAATGTTTGTATATTCATGACGCAAGATCTTCAGCTTATCAGGCAACCTTGAATAGCAAACAATTACAAAATATTATTATGATGATATTTGATTAAATAAGTTTCTTGTAAGTCATAGCCTTACTTCAATACGAATTATATAACTGAGAAGTATCTATCACCAATAAACCATGAAGAAAATTTTTGTCAAATGTTAGTCATCTGACTATTTTTTTAAAAGGTTAGTCAAAATTGACATCATCGTATTGACTAACTTATGATAGTCCATATGACTAAAATAAACGTTGCTCCACCAACAGTATAATCACCTGGCCACTACTATCACCTAATCACCATCAACATTAACATCCATCATTATTATAACTACTATCACCCGTTAACTACTACCACCACCATAGCGTAACCACCTACACCCCTGAAACACCACCACCTCTACCCGTCCGCTTTACTACCATTACTATAACCACCATCAACACCTAACACATCACCATAACCATCATCAACACCTAATACATCACCATAACCATCATCAACACCTAATACATCACCATAACCATCATTAACACCTAATACATCACCATAACTATCATCAACACCTAATACATCACCATAACCACCATCAACACCTAATACATCACCATAACCACTATCAACACCTTATACATCACCATAACCGCCATCAACACCTAATACATCACCACAACCCCCATCAACACCTAATACATCACCATAACCATCATCAACACCTAATACATTACCATAACCCCCATCAACACCTAATACATCACCATAACCATCAACAAAACCTAGCCTAACCTAACCACTCCCACTCCCATCTCCATTGCTAACACTTAACCACCACCACCAACATAACCATCACCACGACCATCACCACGACCACCATCTTTACCACCATAACCACTAACACACCTGACTCACCACCACCACCACGGCCATCTCCACCCAACATTCATCACAACATAATCACAACCACTATCACTTAACCACTAGTATTACTATCTAGTCACAACCATAACTATGTAACCACCATTGTTATTACCTAGCCACCATCACTATCTAACCACCTTGCATCATTATCTAACCACACCATCACTATTACTACATAACCACCATAATCATCTAACCACCATCACTATTACTACATAACCACCATAATCATCTAACCACCATCATTACCTAACCATACCACCTATATTACTATCTAACCACCAAAACCACCTATATTACTATCTAACCACCAAAACCACCTTTCCCATTTCAGAATCGCCCATCAACAATATCAAGACTCAAGTGCACGGCATCATCGCATCAACTCCCGTCCCCTTCAACCTGCCAAAATCTACTGGATGCGGCAGTTTCGGTGTCAGCTGTCCGGTCGCACCCGGCGACACGGTCGTATACACGTCGCAAATAGACGTCAAATCAAATTTCCCACAGGTAGGTCTTTGTTTAATAATAATAATAATAATAATAACACAAATTTTCCACAAGTAATTTTTTGTTTAATAATAACACAATACTTGAGAACTTTTATGAAGAAAGCAAGTCGAATGGACCTTACCCAAATTATGCCCCGCTTCACTTATCAACCTTAACACTACTACCCACATCAAGGGAAGTATACCTTGAATACATGCAATCGACATATGATGTTTCCTCCAAACCGGCGTAAGCTTAGCATAGGAGATTTTAAGGACATATAGCCACGGTGAACTTCTCAATGATTACTCTAAAGATATGGATCTGACGTATGGCGCTTCCTTCAAGCCAGATTAAGCTTAGCGTATGAATAGTTTAAAGCAGTTTCGAATCGATACGAAAGAAACTTTTTTATGCAAAATTGCTCGTCAGGCGTCCTTTTTATACAACGAAACTTCCTTCTCTGAAACAAGACAATGATACCCATATACCCAGCTGGCGAAATCGAGTAGCTCCAACGGTCCATAAAAATTATAATTCAAAAAAGTTATTTCTGCCAAAAAAGTTGGGACATGAAAATATTTTGTTCCAATTGCTTATGATTATTTTTTCTATTGGGTGTGGCGTTGTTTAGATGAACTGTTAAAAGAGGTTTGCGGTTTTCTAATCTATCGGGTTAGTAGGTGTAAAATAATCGAAAGTTGGTTGAAAACAACAATATTTGACTTAAGCGATTTTCACTATAAGTTATTTTGATAAAAGAAGTTTATTAAAAAAGACTTACTGTTTAATGGAGCTATATTGATCCCTTTAGGGAATCAACATAGCTTTAACAAATAGTAGATAATTTTCAACAAACTTTTTTATCAAAATAATTAAAAATGTAAATCGCTCAAGTCAAAGTTTGTTGTTTTCAACAAACTTTCTATCATTTTACACCTACTAACCCGGTATATTAGGAAAACAGCAATCCTCTTCTAAACAGATTTAACAATATAGGTATGAGTTCCGGAATTCATTGTCAGCTTAACCACATAAGTATGTTAGTTGGCAAGTTAATCACAAATATTTAATTCAAATCCTTATTTGACTTAGTGACTTAGTGACATCTTTTGTGACTAGCACAAAGCAACATATCACAATAGTGCAACAAAACACATACAACGGTTGTAGGTTATGCAATAAGACACTTTAATGGGATCCTTTTTCGGTAGCCAGTCGAATGCATCGCCATAGTATAGGATCGCATTGGTAAATAATGTTCTAGTAGTCGTCTTTCAGTTTTGTTTTTCTTTGCGGCTTTAGTTCTTGTTTTGTTTTCTTTATATCAGCAATGCTCAATGTTCCTAAATATGTATCTTGTTATCTGTTTTTACGCATCATCTGGCTTGGATACGATATTATTGGATTGACAATCCTCAGGCCATTAGGTCTTACTGGTAGCTATAGGATTTTTTATTCCATGTCTGATGTTCCACGTCCTATTATATTATTGAGGGAATAAACTTAGGGCCGGACTTAAACCTGCTGATACACTAAGCTACAGTATATGGAATTTGAAGCACTTATTTTTGATGAACTATTGTTAAATAACAAAAAATAATAGTAAAATAAATATATACTTTAAAAAATAATGATAAATAATGATATAATAAATGAAATAATAAATAAATAATGATAAATAACAAAAATAATGATAAAATAAAGATATATTTAAAAATAATAATGATAAATAATGATATAATAAATAAATAATGGTAAATAACAAAAAATAATGATAAAATAAAGATATATTTAAAAAAAAATATTTGATTGATGCTTCCAAACGTTTTTGAGGTCGGCAACGTTAGACATTGGCTGCGTTCAGATGCACATGCAAAGTGTTTTTCTGCATGCATGCAAAAAAACTACATGCATGCAGAAAAAAATACTTTGCATGTACATTTGAATGCAACCATTGCTTGCTGAATGAAAGCCTAACAATGGCAAAACCTTTTGAGAAGGCATATTATTTTTTAGGGTTTATGAATTGTGTTTTTTTTTCAACTTTTTTTTTCTAATTTAATTTTTTAATTTCAGATTTCTCTCCGAGTTAAATTTGACGTTAAGGACGAAACTAACAAAACCATCGTCTGTCTCGACTTCCCTGTTCGACTTACTTAAAATAATTAAAAGTATAAACTTAAAAGTAAAAAAATTAAAAGTAAAAAAATAGAAGTAAAAAATTGAAAGCCAGATCTAAAAGTAAAATTTTTAAAAGTAAAAATTTTTAAATAAAAATTTACTAAAAAAAACTATAGACCAGCTATTTTGCATTTCTCAAAACTAACTTCCAAATCTAAAAGTAGATAGTTTCTTCTAAACTAAAAATTAGAATGTAACTTATGTTAAAAAAATTTAAAAAATTATATGTTGAAGAAAATACTCAACTTTTTTTTAAACTTTATGAAATTGTTTTTTCCCAATTTTAAAAAACAAATTATTCAATTTAAAAAAAAAAGTTGTTTGAAATTTTTATTTTCAGGTGTTTCAAAATTTAAAAAAGTATAAATCTGTACATTATTTTTTATTTTTACAAATTATTTTTTAAAATATTTCTTTACTTGTAATAAAAACAAATAAATTATGTTTTGTTTTTACAAACTATTTTTTAAAAACATTTTTTTACTTGTAAGAAAAACAAGTAAATTATTTTTTATATGTTAAAGTATAAATATATAATTTAAGTTATGATTTTTGTATAACACATTTTTTTATAAAATTTTTTAAAAGAACAAAGAGTTTTTTTAAAAGCCTAAATTTATTTTTGTAAGAATTTTTGTAACGTTTTAAGTTATTAGTTTAAGTTATTTAGAATTTATTCGTCTTATTACCCTAATTATTATAATTATCCTAATGATCTTAGTTATCCTAATTTTATTAATTAAAATTAATCAATTTTAACTGTGTATCGCAAGAAAAGCGAAGCGATACATATTGCCGTCTGTTACATATATGTGTTGTTGTTTTCTTTTCTGTTTTTGTTGCATTTTTTTTAAACATTTTTGGCAATGAAAGTTTACACATCTTCTTCACTTAATTAGGATTTAATAAGAAACTTTAAACATTAATTATTTTGTTCTATCATTTCATAAAATTCTTACCAACAAAATTATACATAAAGCATAGTGAAAAAAAAACATTTCTCAATTATAAATATTGAGCATAAGTTAATGAGAACGTTGAAAATATATTGGACATTTAAAATTTATTGAACATTTTTGTTGTTTATCTTTTTTTTCTTATTAACTATAAATATTTGATTTAAATTATATTCTATCATTATTTTTTTTCATTTCTTGCTTTTATATTTTTTTTATCTGTTTGCAAAGTTTTATTTTTTTTAAAACTAAACCAAAATAATATTTTTGATAATAAAGAAAACAAATATAAACGAATTACTTTCAACGCAGTAGCAGTAAAAATAATTATAACAATAATAATATAATGATAATAGTAATAATATAATGACAATCAACAGTAATATAATGACAACAATAATAATGATGATGAAGATGAAGATTATGAGTATGATGAAATTTCTTTGCAATGTTCAAACACGTTCTCATTTTTCAGCAATGGTTCTTTTTCATGATCCTCATCAATAAACAATAAATAAATAAATGAATGTCATAAAAAAACAATAATGTAAACAAAACCAAAACACATAAATACAAAAAAGAATCAATAATATAAACAAAAACAGCAATCAAAAAATAAATAATAAAATAGATTAATAAACAAACTCGAGAAAAATGTAAAGGTATGCAGATAAATCAATTAAAATCTTTAATGTTCAAAGATTTTTATGATGGATAAACTTTTTGTGTTTTAGTTGGGTTTTAAGTATGAATTAAGCAATGCTAAGTTTGGTTATTATTAGGTAAGGTGATCATCTAAGAGAACCATAAGTCATGTATGTAGGCTGCGTAGCATATTGCGCTCGTTGATCGGCTGCGCAGCCTACGAAGTAAACTGCGTTTGACGACCTTAACCATTGTTTCTTTGTTTCGTTGACGATTCATTTTAGTCACATCGCACGATGGTTTCCTTTTTTTCAATGGAAAGTGGAGTATTCTGACTCTTAGCGTAAAACAGAAATCTGCCCAACTTACAAAGGAGGAACCAAAAAACGACCCGAAATCTTCCGACCTATCAGTAACACAAACCAGAGTTAAAATTTGGTCTGTTCCAGAATTTAGGTTTTTTAGTGAATGGTTGAACTCCCACATAACTGCCAGTTAGCCTTGCTTATAGACTGACTTGGTGGTTACCCGGCGATGTTTTCCTTGGTTCCGGTCCCCAAAAAAATGTAAGACAATGGAAAGCATCCTCGCAGAATAAACTGTTTTAATTTCTTGAAGAAAACCAGGTAATGTGTACTGAGCAGCATGGGTCCCGCAGAAAGAGATCTTGTATGACCGACCTAATTCAGGGCAATGGATTAAAGAGATGAAGTAGATTGTGCCTTTTTGGACTTCCAAAAAGCTTTCGATAAAATGCCTCATGACAAGGGGGAAAATTTTCCAAAAGGGCAACTGTCTGTAGTGGAGTTCAACAAGGATCTGTGTTGGGACCTATACTTTTCCTCATATACAATTATACATAAATGACATTATATTACGGATGAAATATCTTCCACTGTCAACATGTTTGTAGATAGTACGAAAATGTACAGACGAATCAGTAAAGCCAAAGTGTCTAATGGCCCATGTGGATCTCATCAACTACATGAAGATCTGAACAAAAGTAACAAAGTTGGGAGTGGCTTTCAATCCCAATAAGTCAAGGTCATGCATATTAGAAGCCACCAAATGATCACACATATTTCATGAGATATGGAACAGAAACCATCGAAATACATGTCGAGTCTGAAAAGGACCTGGGTAGAGACTTGAATTGGTCTGATCAATGCAAAATAGTAGCTAGGACAGCAACAGGGACCATGGTAAAAATTAAAAATACCTTTAAATTTAAAGAAATGTTTATCAAAGTATGACCATCCTAAATGAGATTACACTTGGAGTTTGCTGTTGAAGCATGAAGTCCATGCTAGGCCAGAGATATTGATCTATTGGAAGCAGTCCAAAGATGGGCTACAAGGTTAATAAGAAGTCCGACCTACTTGGCATATGAAGACAGGCTTAAAATCTTAAGCTGTACTCACTGAATGAAATAAAACAGCGAGGATATATAATTGAAATCCTTAGGATTGTGAAAGGTTTCAGTGGGCCACAGTTTGAAGTTTTTTATAATGACACAAAAGGCTACAGATATAAAGTATACAAACCATAAGCTAGGCTAAGATCTAGATCTTCGTTGTTCACAAACAGACTTATCAATGCTTGTAATTCACTTGGTAAATATACTGTAGTTGTTACAGGAAGTAATGAAAATTTAAAAAAAAAACTTGATAAAGATTTGACCAAGAGGTATGGACATGGATACTTAGCTGGGGAAATTTAACTATTAAGTCATAGTGTAATTGTAATTGTAACAATTAGGTCTACAGTAAAAATGAGCATTTTAAAAATAATATTAGTTTCACTGCGAGTTATCACTGTGCCTATCTTTACTAGCAAATGTAGGCCTATCTTTCCCATGTTGATTTTCTAATCAAGGAAAATGCCAATGGACTAGTGCACATGCATATAAATGACCATGTTTACACACAACATTTACACACACACAACTAACATAGTTTTGTACACACACACACACACACACACACCTTTCTTATACACCTCTTCTTCTTTGAAGCCTAGTTTGTTCTTTCTCATTTACGTCTTCTTCTTTAGAGACTTAGCTACTTTCTCTTTCATTTGGAAGGATGAATTGCATTTTTAACTCAAAGCATCAAGTTTTTACATGCAAAACCGATCACATCTAGGCACATATTCTCTTTTTTTCGGGCTTAGTTTAATAATGGGTGAAGACACGTATGACATTATTTAAAAAATTGTCAAATTGATGATAGTCACCCATGAGATGTTAATTACAGACATGTTTAAAGTTTTCACAAATCAATTTACCTCAAAATAACAGAACAAAGAGAGAAGACAGCAAATGAAATAGAAAAATACAATGGCACAAGGGGTCCCAAATGACTTTTCTGAACTGTTTGAAGATATTTCAGAAAGATCTAAAACAAAATCGACGCTTTCTTCTAAACTATTTACAGGCTGAACTCTTGATTCTAAACTATTTGAAAGCATTTTAGATAAACTTAAGTCAGTGTCAGACACTAGATCAATTATTGATTCTAGATTGTCTGGCAATGTGTCAACAAGAACAAACGGCATCTTTTGGTCTTGAGTGTAAGGTTTGATTTATTCTATAGATGACGTGAAAGACATGCTTTCGGATGTGTTTGCAATAACTAAATCTTGTTATATATAAAGGTTATGTTTATTTTGTTTATCGATTGTTTCGTTTAGATTATTAGCTTGATCACATCCATTCAAATATTCGATTCTTTATTGGACAGATTGTTGGAGAGTAAAATCTGGTTCTAATTTTTTAATTTTGGGTGAGACAGTTTGATTTTCAAACTGTTATTTTAAATCTTTTATTTTTATTTGTTATTTCGTTACCTTTTTAGCTTGAACATATTCCTAACTTATATTTTCACTGATTATTTCATCTAGAATGAAGGATTTGCATAGCCCTTGCACTGTAGGCGTGGCATGAGGTTCAATTGGAAGAGCTTCCTTTTATGAACCAATACGAATGTTTTTTTCATATTGGTTTGGCGATTTTTAATCTTCAGTCATGCTGAAATATTTTCTCCTTTCTTTGACCGAATAGTCAAGAGTAAACAATGGCTGAGATTTATTAATTTCCGGTGCAAAAGTTTGAGTTTCGAACTTTTATTTTAAATCTTTAAATTTATTTTATCTTACGTCTTACTCTTATATGGAATTATCATTTTAACTGCTGCTGTCAAACTTTTATCCTACAATATAGGAGTTGCGAAGTTGTACTGAACGCGACGCTTCAGTTTTGTTTATATGGTTTGTAGGGGTTTAAAATATCGGTGGGGTATTTTAATTTTCAAACTGTTATACAATCTGATATACGTTGTTTTATTTCATTTAGTTTGCAGTGTTTGCTTACTAATTACTTTAATCAATAACTGTTTTGGCAGCTGAAGTATTTTTATTAACTTAGTTCACCATTTTTATCAGTTATTATTTTTATATTAAAGTAATTGTAGAGATTATGTTGCCTATGTTAACGACATATAGGCATACAGCCATAAGAGTGAATCTAAAGTAGGCTCAATTAATAACTTGTAGCTAATGTTTATCAGGCCTAGAATATGAAACCTTTTCCTATGAAAAAAATGCGTTAGGCCTTGGATTTTAGTTAGGCCTAAACGATGTAAGGTCAGACTGAACAATATAAATAGTTAACAAAATCAAAATCTTAATGAGATGACGGATTTGTCGTTTTCTAGAAATAATAGTAATATTAATATAAAAGTAATAATAATAATAATCATGATAATAACAATACTAATAATAAAGATAATAACAACAATACTAATTATAATAATGATAATAATATAACAAAATAATAATGATAATAATATAAACAAAATAATAATGATAATACAAATAATAATGATAATATTAAAAACTAAAACAACAATAGTAATAAAATAGTAATAATAATATTGATAATAACACTAATAATGATAATAAAGCAAAAATAATAATGATAATAAAAATAATAATAATAATGATAATAATAATAATAATAATAACAAAAATAATAATGATAAGAAAAATAATAATAATAATAATGGTAAACATAATAATAAGAATAATAATAATAATAATAATAATAATGATGATAATAATACAAATAAAAATAATAATAATGATAAGTATAGTAACAACGGTAATAAAAAAAATAATAATGATTCTAATAGTTATATAAGTTTCTCAAAAAAAACTAGAATAAGAAGTAAAGTTACATGTGATGAATAACCAACGTTCTTCTTTGCCTCACACTATTCATCCATCCCCTCTTTGGTCTGCCTTTTTCTTGTTGCTATTAGTTGTGGTGGTTGACCCAAGTTCATTCTTGACATAGAGAATGAAACTCTCACGTCGGCGTTTCCACTCCACACCCTAGCAGGTGCGAGCACTCCAACTAGATTTATTCAGAGGGCCTCTGGGGCCATATTCGTTCACAAATGCGGGCATTGTGAACATATGTGTAGTGTTAAGTGTGTGGTATTGGCACTGGGCAGTTTGGTGATAACTGTGATTATGTGGCTGTTTGTGTAGGTATTCAAGTAGGTGTGGAGATCTGTTTGTTAGGAGTTGTGCCAGTGTAGGAATGTCTGTTCTGGTGTTGTTCAGTAATTTGTTTGGTTGTCTGGCACTGCATTGTGTGATTAGATTTATGTCGGTGTGTGTGTGTTTCAATTGTTTAATTGTTTGATGTGTTATCAAATTTGGTTTAGTGTCTCTGTTGGTGGTGTAGTCCTCGTTGTATTAGAATATTGTTTGTTCCATGTATCTTGGATTGATTGTTCAGTTGTTGTGTTAGGGAGTGGACTTGGAAGGTGTTTAGATGTTGAGCAGTATGTCGGAGTTGGGAGGCGTGGAATTGTAGATGTGCTTGGATGAATCGGATTTTAGTTTCTTCGTGTAGGTGTTGCGTAATGGTGTCGAGTGAGCAACCGGTTGCTGCTCTTAGTGCCGAGGTGTGTATTGTTAGAAGTCTGTTTACCTTTGCTGTTGATTTTATGGTGGACCATATTGTATTGGGAACCCTGTTATGGGTCTAAGACTCTAGCTATTGTTTTACAGGTGGTGGGTATTGTTTATTTTTCCCCAGTATGAAGTGGTTAGGGACTTCAGCATGTTTATGGGTGCCTTTGTTTTTGTTTTGGTGTTGTGATATGTTTTGAAAATATAAGTCCTGGATCAAATGTAAGGCCCAGTATTTTTGGTTCTTTAATTGTATGGAGAAGGGTATTGCCAATATGTAGATGCAGTTTGGTACTGTATTCTGCAGTGACTGCAGCCCCTGCACACAGGTTTTGCTTGTGTTGAGTGTGAGTTGGTTTTGTAATGTCCATTGAAGGTACAGTAGCGCGCTGATTATTCTGCTGTTTGTGGGTGGATAGATTTGTGATTTCATCTGCATAGTTTGTTGTGTATAAATTGTGTGGTATACCTGGTAGGTCGGACATGTATATTTTGAACAGGGTGGGTGATGGTGCTCCTCCTTGTGGTATACCTTTTGTTTGGTTTTCGGTTGTTTAGTTGTGTATATTGTATTCGCCCTTTGATGTAAGTTTCTGCCACTTTGATTATTGTGTAGTTTATTAATTCGTTTGTATAGATGTACAGTGTCAAATATTTTTCATGTCAAGGGTTATGGCTATGGTGCTTATAATAATAATAGCAAAGTATAAATATAAGAGGCCCTGAGGAATACTTATTTAATAGTGTCGGGCTATACAAAAACAACTATTATTACCAATAATTCTCTACCATTTTAAAACCTCTGCTGTGTAATAAATCTACAAATGATTTGTTTTACTAATACACATTTCCCATTTTTTTAATGTAGATGAAACAGTTTCCTACGCCTGATAAACCTTCATACCTGATAAGCATCTACTTATCTCGTTAGGCAACAAACAAACTAATGTAACGATTACGCAACGTATAGGCGTGTTTTCAAACATTGAACAATAAACTACAAAAAATGAAAATAGTTAAGTCCACCATAAAATACATTTACTTTAACTGATAATGTTTTCATTTTACTCTAAGAAGTTACGATGACGAATAAGTTATTATACATATGTTATATCTATTGAACTTGAAACCAAATACGATTTTGAAACAAAGAAGTTTTAGCTTCAACGTCACGTGTAGATTTTAATATTTTAAACTAGTTTTCGAAAATGTCATCCGATCTATTCAGCCTAATTTTAGGTAATACACTTTTTGTTGAAAGAAGGAAATGCAATTCTACCCCTTATTGCATTATTATAATCATTATTATTAACATCCAACAATACATGTAGGTTAATTTATGAATAATTCTACTCTACGACAAAATTTTGTTAGCATTACTTTACATATAATCTAACTCGCGAGTTAGATTATTCTTAGTTATTTACACATAAGCTAAACTGAGATAAGGTGTTAATAAATAAAAAATGTAAATGTAGCAAATAACGTAAAAAATGATATAAACAAGATAATATAAAGAAAAAAAAATTCAAGCAAACTAAATATTCCCCTACATTGAGATATGGCAACTGCATTCTAGCAACCCCGTCAAAGTTTAAACCACGGTTAGGTTTACACTCTTGACACAGATTAAAGTGAACCATACCAGTGAGGATATCTTTCTTATTTATTTGATAAGTCTAACTTGACCAGATCACAACAGCTATACAAGATGAAAGCCTTAATAATTTTTGCATCTTTTTTGATGGCCTTTACATCTGCAGCTAAAATAGTTAACTGTGGTAAGTTGAAATTTATTTAAAATTACATTTTACATTATTTTAAGAAAGTTAAGTTATACAGTACATAATATGTTGATTATATATTGTTTGAATTATGTTTATATACATATATATATATAAAGGTAGAGAACAATGAAGTAGTGAAAAGGTTTTATTTAGAGTAGAAACGTCATTTCCTAAATTTATATATATATATATATATATATATATATATATATATATATATATACAAAAAAATA
>JARUHE010140202.1:0-14338 GCA_031471125.1 Archaeomysis grebnitzkii | reverse complement strand
ATAATAACAATAATAATAATAATAATAGTAATAATAATAATAATAATAATAATAATAATAATAATAATAATAATAATAATAAAGATGGGCGACAAGACAGCGCATAGCCTCGGTAACTCTCTATCGCCAGTCTCATGGGTTTCTATGAGCAGCTGCCTATGTTGGTATCCTTCCTGCATAGCAGTGACCTTGGGTTGTCTGCAATCAGGTTTCAAAGAAGGATCCGTCTCAACAGATCCCAGTCAGAAATTTCCCTCGCTTTGAAAACGTTTTTTGATTGTGTTTTGGCGGTTTTAGCCGTATAGAGGCGTTTGGAAGGACGGTAATTTTTCCAAAGGTGTATAGTGTTGTTTTAGAACACTTCAGAAACGACAGAAAATGTTGGAAGCGATTTAGCAGATTAAAAAAACAACATTAATCGGTATTAATAATTTCCAGGGGCGATTAATGTTGTTACAAAAAAACTTCTTAAACTACAATATTGTTGGAAGCGGTTTATTTTGTATAGAAACAACATTAAACATTCTTAATAATTTTTAGAGGAGTTTCGTTTTCTTCCCAAACTACAATAATCGAGTGTTGATGGCGGATGGGCGGCGTAAATTTATTGAGTATCAATGACAGTTCAACATTTCCCTAATGGCGAGTCAATGATGTGCTATCTCTTTAAAAACTAACTTTAAGACGTCATCGAAAAAATAACGAGTTTGTGTCATTTCAACTGACTTTCGATTAATGTTCGGTCCATAAACTCTTGTAAACTTTATAAAGCGATTCAAGTTTTCGCTTCTAACCGCTCTTTCAAAACGTTTCAAAAATCATGGATTTTAATGTTAACTCAGCAGATTTTAAGTCCAAGTGCTTTGTTTCCGAACTTGGTATTTCGAGGCAGCGCACCAACTCTTCCAACATTTCAGCGAAAACTACAACCTCGGCAAAAGCAATATCAGTGATCTTTAATTTATCCACTGATGTTCCCCATTCAAAGTCAGCAACTGCCATTCCTATTACCCAATCTATACAAGCTTTAAAAACAGTACACCAGGACCCCTAATACCTCACTGGGAAGTAACATGATGTGCCCCTCCACTTTTGACAGCACTCTCAGGTCGTGGTTGGGAGAATAGATCAAATCCAGATACTCACACGATAGTTGCGCCGCAGCTTGAGCTCTGATATATTGGCTCTGACACAGCTACAGGGTATCCTTCCCCATCAGTTCTCCATCCAAGAGTACCCTGTCGATTTGTTTATGTTGTTTTATTCTCAGTTGGTAACACATGACAGTGTTTACACCGATTCTTGCGATGTTTAGCAGTCATTCCACATAACCAGCGACCAATGTACATTTAATTTACAAATATATTACAATCAAAATTAAAAATAACCCAAATGCTACACCATACAAATTTTATCTTAGAGATTGTGAGGGATGGAGTTTTAGATATCATTTAAATTGTTTATCATTTTTGCATTAAAATTGTATATAAGTTTGAAAATTTGTTAATAAATAAAATATATAACAGTATAATATTATCATTTTATCTATTTAATAGTTATCTATGAGAAAACAATAAAAATGTTGGTTTATGAAGAAAATAAGTAAGCCCATAAACATAAAGAAAATAAGTAAGCCCATAAACATAAAGAAAATAAGTAAGCCCATAAACATAAAGAAAATAAGTAAGCCAATAAACATAAAAAAATTAGGTAAGCATTTAAACATAAATCAGTAAATTGTTTTATAGTTCTTCAAAATTGTTACTTCCTAAAAAGTTTTATTTGTAATGATGTAAAATATTTTATAACTCAATGAACTCATCTATGAAGATGGAACAAATTATTTGCTAACGTCCCTCCATTATATATAAAACTTTATTATTATTGTTAGATATAAAACTTATGAACGCATCTCAAGTCAATCATTCTGACACACAAAGTTACAAACATACACACATAAATAATACCTTCAAAGTCACAGCCTTGTTTGCTGGATCTTCAATATGAAGTTCATTCAGATGAACTTGCAGAAGATCCTCCGTTTATTCTATATTTATTCTGTGCTTATTTTGTGCTTATCTATGTTTATTATATGCTTATTTTATGTTTATTTTATGCTTATTCTATGCTTAGGTTATGCTTATTCTATGCCTATTTTATGCTTATTCTATGTTTGTTCTATGCTTATTCTATGCTTATGTTATGTTTTTTCTATGCTTATATTATGCTGGTTATATGCCTATTATATGCTTATTATATGCCTATTTTATGCTTATTCCTTGCTTATTTTATGCTTATTCTATGCTTATTTTATGCTTATTTTATGTTTATTTTATGCTTATTCTATGTTTATTCTATGCTTATTTTATGCTTATTCTATTTTTGTGCTATGCCTTTTCTATGCTTATTCTATGTTTATTCTATGCTTCTTATATGCTTATTATATGTTTATTCAATGCTTATTATATGTTTATGGTATGGTTTTTCTATACTTGTTATATGTTTATTATATGTTTATTAAATGCTTATTCTATGCTTATGATATGGTTTTTCTATGTTTATTATATGCTTATTCCCTGGCTCAGACGTCACGTTTGAAAAGGTGAAGAATGGGTTGTGGTTTAAAACCGTTGTTTGATATCTGCCATAATTTTGCTTGAGGAATAATTTATTTAAATAAATATATTTACACACAGTTCATTAAATAGTTTAATAACAAATGTGTTATCCGTTTACTCATTGGTATACGTTAACACAAACAAGCAACCACTGCATATGTATGTATTTTTTATGAACGTTTATACCTAAGATAATTTTCTAACTAACGAGGACTCTTTTTCTTGAGCGATATTTCCACACCTGAACATATGGATGAATTTGATTTATTTTTGATGTTTCCTTACACCAACAAATGTCCAAAATGTTGGTCTGAAGATTTCAACCATCACACAATCGTCTGAAAGTATTATTATTACCGTAGGATTATGTATACATCATTATCATAAGGCTACATTCAACTATTGACACCTCAATGCTAATCTCCGGCTGGAAATGAATTAAAATATAACAAAGCATATATATTGTTATGATATATGTACACGATATAGTCAATATAACTTCACATGTGGGTGTTAACATCCCACTTTAATTCTGACAGGTTTTTAACACTTTGACCATTTAGTGTACAGGCAAATATTTGTCTGTATGCATTTATTTCAAACATAAACTAACTTGGTTTGTATCACTGGTGTTATAAATATTATGGGATAATCCATTATACTTATGTATCACTGGTGTTACAACAAACTGTTAAAGTGTTAATTATGCGGAATTTAAAAACCAAATACTCCTCCAACTCTTTAGATGTAGATAGCAAATCGTTTAATAAACGCTATGATGGTATCAGGTTCAATGAATGACATGATCATATCACATTTAATGCATGTGAAGTAAATAGAAAATAATTGCAAAACAATTTATTAATCAAAGAAAAACATTTTCAAGTTTAATCAAAGGTTTGTAGAATTGTATGTTTCTTTTTTTTAAAGTTGATGATTAATTGAAGGGCTTGATATTGTTGTTGAATAATATTATTTTATATATTCCAACCATTATGTGATTCAATTTAATTTTATTGAAATCAAACCGCAATATATTTTATAGATCAACTCTAAATGTTATAACATAAATGTTTCATAAATGTGTGTAATACAAATTTGAATCAAAGTTGGAATAACTTTGTTTCGTAAATTATGTTTTTATAACAAAGCCTTATAAATTATCCGTTGAAACAACCTTGTATAATTTTCGTTGAAACAACGGCGTTTTTAAGAGTACACTATAATGTATATAATGTCACGTCTTTAATCCATGGTGTCACTTACATTATGGTTTGGACTCAACAATTGTATTTTTGCTATCGCATAATTATGCTTTGTTCAACAAACACATATAAATAATAGATTTGTATGTATGTATACATGTATATTTATATATATGTACATTTGTATACTCTTTTATTTGTTTATTTGTATATGTGTACCTATGTACATGTGCGTATTTGTTAATTTTTATATAGTCCTAAACAATTAAATACCTATTACAAACATATAGTTCTAAATTATTTTTTCGGTTATAATACATGAAGCCATTTTAGCAAAAACCATAACTTACTATTGATTAAATTAAAACTGTAAACTGCTCCTATGTTTTCATCATTATTACATCTACGAGGGTGTTCACTAATTAACGTTATACAGTTGCTAGCTTATATGTGTTCAAAAACATAAATTATCGAACAAAACAAGAAAGAACGAGTAAATAGTACAAATATTATGGAATTAAATTATTATTCAATATGTCCTTCATTTGCATCAATTATTTGCTGAAGACGTTTAGGAAAAGATTGTCATCCGGCACGAATGACTGTTTGAGGAATTTTGTTCCATTCTGAAGTCAGTTTTGCTTTTAGGGCATCTAAACTTCGAAGCTCAGATGCTGAAACTTTACTCTCTATAATTGACCAACAGTAGTAGTCAAGGGGATTCAGACCTGGTGAGTATGAAGGCCATTCTTCTTACGAAATGAAGTGAGGAACACTGGATGCGAAACATTCCTGAGTCCTCTTCGCTCCGTGAGAGGGTGTCGAGTTTTGCTGGAAAGAGCATTTGCATTTTTTGAAATGTCCTTTGATCCATGCAGGCCATGGTAGTAATTACTGCTCACAAATTAAGTCACGATAAATTTAGTGATGAATTGTTATCCCTTGTTCAACAAAAGTTAAAGGACTTCTTCCAAGCTCTATGACCGCTGCTCAAACCATCACTGAAAACATTCCTTCCTTTGGAGTAACCACTCGGGAATCAAAACCGCCAGAGATTGACTAAAATCGACCATTTTGAGTATTGCACTTTTGTTGAAGCTCAAGTTTCTTTGCATTATTGAACAAAATACTGGAAAGCGTGCCATCGCTTATGCGGAAAGAAAGATTTTGGCTCTTATGCAGCGTTTGTCCATGCTACTTGTAATTAAATGCTGTCTCTTTTGATGCATGTACGGAACAGTTTTCATCTCCTTGTGAAGGATCGTAAACATTATTCCAACAGATACTTTGGCTCTTTTGGCCAGATTTCTTACGGACCTCCTGGGGCATCTCATGAGCATCTGTTTTGTTGTATTTACTAATATTTTTAGTTATTGCAGTACGAGGACGACGTTGTACAGGCCTATTCGAAACTTTTCCAGCTTTAGCATTCTGTTCACACTTAATGCTTTCTGCATCTCTAATGGGGCTCTACCTATATTATGTAACTACACTAGAGCATTTCTTGTACTTAAATATTTTGCATTGTGCGAAATATTATATGTGAAAGACGTACAAAAATGTTAGTGAACTGTTTCAATAACACATTCAATGTAACGATAGATCTTCAACACCCTGTTTATATATATCTATTTGTATGTCTGGTAAGATTCTTGGAAGCTGTTGGAAGAGGTTCACAAAGTTAAGGTAAATAATGGAAAGTTATTTCTCCATAATTCTCGCAGACATGTTTATAGAAATATGATAACCCGTTGGAAATGACAGGATTGTCTTCCATGATCTTGGACAAATTATTTGTATTTGGTGATAGGTTATCTCTTGTAATGGTTTTTATTTGATGTTGGTTTATCTTTGGCAATGGTTTGTATTTGTTGATGGTCTATCTTTGATAATGGTTTATATTTGATATTGGTTTATCTCTGGTAATGCTGTGTATTTGTTGGTGGTTTATATTTGGTATATTTGGTTACTGGTTTATCTTTGGCAATGGTTTGTATTTGTTGATGGTTTTTATTTGATACTGGTGTATGTTTCGCAATGGTTTTTATTTGTTGATGGTTTATTTTTAGTAATGGTTTATACTGGTTTATTATGGCAATGGTTTGTATTTGTTGTTGGGCTATCTTTGATAATGGTTTATATTTGATATTAGTTTATCTCTGGTAATTCTGTATATTTGTTGATGGTTTATCGTTGATAATAGTTTATATTTGTTACTGGTTTATTTTTGGCAATGGTTTGTATTTGTTGATGGTTTATCTTTGGCAATGGTTTATATGTGTTAGATGATATCATGTCAGATGAAGCCAATACAATATTTTTTACGAGCGTTGGCAAACGAGAGTTGTTCTTCATTAATATTTCAACATTCCATTTTGAATTTTATAAATCGATAGTATTTAGGATACGTTATCTTCCTTTTTTGGCATTTTTTTAGATCTTTGTTTTGGATAGCGGATCTGTTCCTCTTAACGTTTTTATTTATTTATGATAATGTACGATAATGCATAATATTGTATAATAGTGTACATTAATGTATAATAATGTATATTAATGTATAATAATGTATAATGTATAAAATTAAAAAAAGCCAAAATCTTGAGTATATTTGTTATGTTTTGTCCTCTTACTCTTTAAACAAGATATTGTTTTAGAGTGTTGTAATGAAAATATAACGAATACAATGTTGGTAATGTTAATATATTTTTTGTTCTTGTTATGAACCAATACTTTTCCGATACCAAACAATTTATTTGGCGCCTAAAAGGTGTTGTTGATACCAACCAATTTGTTTGGTATCAAATAATATGGTTGGGTACCAAAATAAATCGATGAAGAAAAAATGAATGAAAAAACAAAATTGTTTTTCTAAAATAATTTGCAACCCAGAAATAAATGTTGATTATGTATTGACTAAAATTCCTCGGGGATGAAATGATGTTTTTTTCTATGCCTTGAAGGAAATAAATTTGGATCAAAGATTTCTTCCGTTTTGTTTTTATTTCGTTTCCTTTGATTTAATGTGTTACGTTGCTATGGCAACATATAAAATAAAAATATTATTTTGATATGGCAACATAAAATTTTATTTGCTACAGCAGCATCAAATATTATTTTGCTATGGCAACATAAATGTTGTTTTGCTATGGCAAACATCAAATGTTATTTTGTTATGGCAACATAAAATGTTTTTTTTTCTATAGCAACATAAATTATTATTTTGCTATGGCAACATAAAATGTTTTTTCTATGGCAACCTAAAATATTCTTTTGCTATGGCAACATGTATTATTAAAACATTATTTTGCTATGGCAACATCAAATATTATTTTGCTATGACAACATCAAATATTATTTTGCTATGACAACATAAAATATTATTTTGCTATGGCAACATAAAATATTATTTTGCTATGGCAACATCAAATGTTATTTTGCTATGGCAACATCAAATATTATTTTGCTGTGGCAACATCAAATATTATTTTGCTGTGCCAACATCAAATATTATTTTGCTGTGGCAACATCAAATATTATTTTCCTTTGGCAAAATAAAATATTATTTTGCTATGGCAACATAAAATGTTATTTTGCTATGCCAACATCAAATATTATTTTTCTATGGCAACATAAAATGTTTTTTTGCTATGTCAATATATTAATATATTAAAATATTGAAATATTGAGTTGGTATAACAACATAAAATATTAAACTATTTATTTGCTAAGGAAACATAAATTACTAAAATTGCATTTTTTCAAAAACATATAAAAAAAACATTACAATTATAACAAAAACTACAATATAACACTAATAATAATAACAATATTACTAACAATTATATTAACAATAATATCATTAACAATAATAGTGTTAATAATAATAACAAAACCAATAATAATATTAATAATAATAATAAAATCAATGATAATATTAATAATAACGATGAAATTAATGATAAAATTAATAATAATAATAATAAAATCAATAATAACATTAATAAAAGCATAATGATGGCAACATTACATAATAATAATAATTACATTAAAACTAATCTTTATTCTGAACAAAAAAACATTCCTTTCCAAACAAATATAATTAATTAATTAATTAAAAATGAATTGTATGTTATAAATTATGTATTAATTAAAACTATATATTAACTTTAATTATAAATTAATTATAATTATATTTTAATTTTGTTTTTTATATTAATTATAATTATATTTTAACTTTTTTTATATGTTAATTATAATTATATTCTAATGTTGTTTGTATATTAATCATAATTATATTTTAGCTTTATTTATATGTTAATTATACTATATTTTAAACTTGTTTGTATACTAATTAATTATGTTTTAACTTTATTTATGTTAATTATGTTTATGTTTTAACTTTATTTATATGTTAATTATAATTATATTTTAACTTTATTTATATGTTAATAATAATTATATTTTAACTTTAATTATAAATTAATTATAATTGTATTTGAACTTTAATTATAAATAAATTATAATTATGTTTTAACTTTGGTATATTTTAATTATAATTATATTCTAACGTTGTTTGTATATTAATTATAAGTATATTTTAGCTTTATGTATATGTTAGTTATAGTTATATTTCAAATTTAATTCTATATTAATTAATTATATTTTAAATTTATTTATATGTTAATTAAAATTATATTTGAATTTTTATGGTATATTAATTATAATTACATTTTAACTTTATTTATATGATAATTAAAATTATATTTTAACTTTATTTATATGTTAATTATAATTATATTTTAACTTTATTTATATGATAATTAAAATTATATTTTAACTTTATTTGTATGTTAATTATAATTATATTTTAACTTTATGTTTATGTTAATTATGATTATATTTTAACTTTATTTATATGTTAATTACAATTATATTGAAACTATTATAATTTGTAATGTTATATTTGTTGTATTTGTTCAAGACCAAGACATGAACAAGACAGGAATAATTTATTATATTGCTTATAATTATTAAATAAAAATAAAACATTGTAAAAAATTATAAAACATGAATAAGAGATATTATATATTTTATAATTAATAAATATAAACTTTGAAAAACACATTAATCAAAATAACGAAATTGACGTTGAATTATTAAAACACGAAACTTTCAGAAAAAAATGAAGAAAATCTAATTTTCTTTACATAAAAATAAGTTTTTCTAAAAGTTTCGGTCTCATGGCATTTGAACGTAATTATTTAATATTTTTAGTAAATTAAAAAAAACAATTTCAATTTATGATGTGATAAAAATGCTTATTTTACATATAAATATACAATAATGAAAATAACAATAACTTTAATAGTATGGTCATAATTTTGTGGCAAGTATTTTATTATTGATGTTTTATATGTAAAGCGAACATTGTTATGTCATTATTATAATTTTTATCATAAATAGTATGTTACTGGTTGTCTTAGTTAGCAAATTTTAAGCTGTTATTACCTTTATATTATTACTGTTGTTGTTATTGTTTGTTTTTATTTTTTTAATATAGATTAATATTATATTGAAAACTAATTTTACTTTCTGTGTAGCCATATGGAGTTTCTGTGCTCTTCTTGCAGAATATTGGTACATGATGTGAACAGGATAATTCAATAAGTTTAAAAAATCTAAATCTATTACTATATTATTGAAACTGTACTATATATTGTGCATATATTTGAAACGATTTCAACTGTAATGTATTTGAAACAAAGTATTCAGAGATTATAAATATTTATTGACAATAGTAAAAACTAATAAATATAGAACTTAAAATTTGTGGATAGAGATGTAGATATATTTTATAATATCTGTTCTAATTATTCAGATCTCTATTGATACGTTTTGTGAACCAATAAGACTTAACTTAATTCAAAAATTAAAATCTCTCAACAAAACTATATTAATTTTATAAATAAGTGTTTGGTTATTGCCTATAACAGTGGTTCTCAACCTTTTATTTCCCATGCACCGCTTTCACCATATGTTAGGATGTCATTCCCCATTTATTTTCAAGATTGTCTGCCTCAAGAAGTCATTCCAAATAAAATAAAATAATACAAAAATTCATTTATACTTTTCATATTAGTACATATGCATTTACAATTTTTACATGGATTGTTTTTTAAAGTTGAGCTTTCCAATTTAAATTTCATTTGAAAATGTTGGATTTATATAACATGTAAAAAGTAAAATGTTTTTTTTCCATATTTATAATGAATGACTTGAAAGAGGGAACTGAATCATAATGCAATAGCTGCCTGAAAAGTGGTGAGCTAAGGCTCTTCCTTTGATAAAATTCAAAATTTGTATTGCTTGATCCAAGCAAAATATTCCCTAAGAACCCGGTAAGTTTTTTTGCAGCCAGTGCCTGACGATGGATCTTACAATGAGTCTCGTTCGATTTTGAATCTCGTTTTTTCATATAAGTTTGAAATCTTAATTTTGTCCTTAACATAGCCTCATCCAGGGCCAGATTATCCATTTCGTAGGCCAAAGCACAAAATGTAATTTTAGTTTTTCTATTTATTGTAAAGCAATATATTTTTGGTCTGGGAGGTGCTTTAATTAATGATGCCGACCGAAATGTTTAGAACATATTCAAACATTATGGCGAAACATTTTATGTGCCTATGTTTTCGTAGGCCAACATAACTTCGTTGGCCAAGGCTTTGTTTGCCTGTAGGACAATCCGGCGCTGCCTCCGTCTGTATTTACCTTGAGAACACCATCAACGGGGAACAAGATTCCCAATTAGTTGGTTCATCAAGTTGAATGGAAAAGACTTAATTTCCTGCACAAGTTTGTCTTTGATTTACCAATTGTATGTGCTTTTCTGTGTTGTTATATACAGTGCTTTGACATAAGAAGCGGCCGTAATTTTTTGGTTTGCTTCTTTCAACGTACATTTTGAATCCAGCTTCATTTTTAACAGCATTCCAATGACGTACAAAACAGTTTTTGCTGAAAGTGAACGTTCTGCAAACGTTACTTCAGCTTTGCTGATTTCATAGAATCGTTTGCCAAAGCTTTACTACATATAATGATTTCTTCTTTATCCGTTGATGATAATGATGGATGTGTCTTTATATTCAATATATGAATCATCTTCCCTTTTTGGTATTTTGTCATTAGTATTGTATTAATATCGTCTGGTTATGTGTTAAAAGGAACTTTATAAAATCTAAACAAACTAGAAGGTCACACCTAATTAACTAATTGCTAGCATATAGGTATATTATAATGCATATATATACTGTACATTATTGCCAAAAAAAAGATATATATTCATACTGTATAGTACATATTATTGTTTCCATTAGGGATATTTTGAAAAAAAAGTTACCCTAGACATGTTTGGTGCGTTTTGTCATAGATTTTTGTGCGCACTTTAGACCTAACCTAAGTTATAGGGTAAACCTATTTAATGTTTTTGTTGCAGGGTATACAAAGATTCTTTTGATATAACAGTTTTTTGTACAATTGAACTACATGTTCAAAAATATTAAATAGGGTGTCATAAACGGTGCAGCAAGAGGGTCATCAAAATGATTTGTTATTTTTTATAGTTCATGGAAAACTTTCTTTTACTCAGACTAATCAACCATTATTTGTAATAATGTAAATACATATAAATAAAATCATCACTACAGAACTTTCATCACATTGGCTTATAAATTTATTTACAGTTTACACTAACATTAATTAATTTTTGTTATCTATTAAAATTAAACAGCTATACGATTTCCTTAAATGAAAAGTTGTATATCAATGTCAACTAATACAAACGTTAAATATGTTCTCCATATAGTCGGATTCAGATTTAAGATGAACAAAAATTCAATTTATGAAACGCACCAAACATACCCAAGCAAAAATTTTTGTCATACAGACTCAAGTCTATGCATACATATACATACATTGTAATACTTACATTAACAGTTAGTCAATTGAATGTTTACCTTTTGGTTTATTTTGACTCTTTAAAGTTTATTTCAATTTGTCACGATATAATGTGATCCGGTTTCAAGTTGAATTTCCAAGAAAGTGTGGTTTAAATTGTGACATTTTTGTCGCATGTTATTCTCGAGAGCGGGCCCGGTAGGGAGCAGCGGCGTAGCTTCGCCCAGTGATAGGGGTGTAGGGGTACTCATGACAAGAAGACAGTTCTCGATCGAAGCTAATCGTAAGTTGTCTTAAGGATACTTACATGTTTTAATACTTACGGTTCAGGAGCTTGTGGTGAATGATTTTATAGTCTGCTTGCACCAGGTGACTGGTTCTAACTAAATTTTGTGGAGTTCAAAGGCAACACGAAGATCAACACTCATACAGTTTAGGTTTGCTAATCTAATGTCCAAGCTTTCCCCTGAAAACAGAGCATTCACTTCCTATGTGTGGACTCACCTATGGTCTATGTCATGCTACAGTAAGGTCATTGTAACAATTTAAAGATAAACATAAACTTTATTTAGTGAAAGTTGCAAAACCTTTAGCGTGGTTGCCACACAAGCACATCGGAAAACAGAATTATATACTAATAGATTGTGTATTATATTAAAAGACACCATCTAAACGCTTGTTGAACACGTAAAATCGTACATGTTTCAAGAACATTTTAACGAATGATCTGAGAATTAGTTAAAGAAACGCCAAACAAACCTCACTTATGTACTGTTAAGAATACCATGGTACTTCAACGGAAGCTGTGGGAGTTAGGTTAAAGAAAAATATGATGTTAATTCAATTAAAAGACAGCCGACCATTTAAATTGATTCATTAGGACCCAACATGTTTGTCTGGTAGCCAATACGAATATTTTTATCAATTTTTCAAAAATGTTAACAATTTTAAAAGTATCATATATTATAAAAATGTTACACATTCATATTAAAATATGGCAAATATATTATAAATGTATTAGTTTAATTATATACTTTGTACTTTGTGTGAATACAAACATTTTATATTATTATTAATGAAAAAGTGAATTTCAACGGTAGGACATGGCCTAAAATTTCATTTGTTTTCTCTCTTTTTATTTGAAGTAAAATAGAAATCTTGAAACAAAAGGAATTTTAATGGCCTCTATTTACAATAGAATTTCGGAAAATGTATTAAACGGGAATTCTCGACGAAAATCTATCCAATTTCTTTCAAGTTTTTGAGAACATTTGCCGTAAGGTTTTGGCGACTTTATTGCATTAGCTGATACTTTTTTACTTCTTTTACATATTATACAAACTTAAATTGACAAATAGGTTGCTACTTTGATTGAAACATCTTTTGAAATGTACATTAAAGATAAATAATCACAACTTAATGAAGATATGTCACTCATTTCTGACATCTTGTCTACAAATAATTGTAAGTATGAACGACGGTGATGTTTGTTTGTACCCTATAACGTAAATGAAATTGATTAAACAGACCACAATATTGTGAATAAATGTTTTTCGATTTGTATAGCTGAGACAGTCACGTGACTCTGTGATGTATTCAAGTCCCGACATTGGTAGCATTGTTAGGATTGATTGCCACGTCTCAGCAGTGCTAGAATTATCTATATGCTAAGTAATATAGCTTAGGGCCACACACCATCGGGGGCCTCATTTTTTAAAAAATATCGTTATTTTAACACTAACTCCTCAAAAAAGGGCCTCAAATTTCATATAGGTCAAACCCTCAGTAGGTGAAAGTCCGGCCCTGCGTAAAATAGTATGATTTTTTTTCAAAATACTTATTGTAAGTATTGTTTATTTTAGTATAATCTAATTAAGAATTCAAATTCAAAATGGTGGCGTACTTTGGTTTCAATCAATTTCTTACCAGAGATCTGAACCAATTTTAACTTTATGAACTTGTTTTTAACCCAGCATGATTCGTTTTTAATATTATGTTAGTTGTATAGTCAAGAAACTGTATTCACTATTGATTTATAAGAGCATATATTATTTTTTTGATGATATGTTCTGTAACTTTTAAAAAAACATAATAATTATTAAAACTTAAATATTTGTTGTCTAAATAGTTTTTATTTTTCATTTAGTTATAAATATTTATTATTGTTGCCGATGTTTAGCAAATTAGAAAAACAATTAATGTTTGATTTACTGCAATGTTTTTAAATTAATTATTTTCATTAAAATCATTCAAAAAACCTTTGCAAATTTTTATTTATAATTGAAAATGAAATTTAAATAATTATCTTATGACTAATTTTTAATTCATTTTTTACTAAAAAATATTTTATGTCAATAGTCTTCGTGATTCAAATTTTTTGTTTGTATTTGTGTTGAAAAACGGTTGATGGATTTATATATATTATATATATATATTATATGGGTAATGTAGAAGAAATAGTTTTTGCTAAAGGTAGAAAACCGAAAATTTATTGCCGATATATTGATGATATCTTCATCCTCGTGCAAGATAAAAAAGAGATTTCTCTCCTTAGAGATGACT
>JARUHE010140092.1:0-10539 GCA_031471125.1 Archaeomysis grebnitzkii | reverse complement strand
AAATAACATTCAATACATGAAATGTTAACATGGTTTCAAAGAGTGAAAAGGACATTCAGAACATGAAATGTTAACATAGTTTCAATGAGTGAAAAAAACATTCAATAAATGAAATGTTAACATAGTTTCAAAGAGTGAAAATGACATTCAATACATGAAATGTTAACATGGTTTAAATGGGTTATCATTGCATCAAATGTTGTTATCAACTATAAACATATATAATTTAAATGTTATATCATTGCATCAAAAGCTGTTATCAACTATAACATATATGATTTAAATGTTCAATCATTGCATCAAAAGCTTTTATCAACTATAAACATATATGATTTAAAAGTGCTATCATTGCATCAAAAGTTATTATTAACTATAAACATATATGATTTAAATGTTCAACCATTGCATCAAAAGCTGTTATCAAATATAAACATATATGATTTAAATGTTCTATCAGTGCATCAAAAGTGATTATTAACTATAAACACATATGATTTAAATGTTCTATCGTTGCATCAAAAGCTGTTATCAAATATAAACATACATGATTTAAATGTTCTATCATTGCATCAAAAGTTATTATTAACTATAAACATATATGATTTAAATGTTCTATCATTGCATCAAAAGCTGTTATCAAATATAAACATATATGATTTAAATGTTGTATCATTGCATCAAAATCTGTTATCAAATATAAACATATATAATTTAAATGTTCTGTCATTGCATCGAAAGTTGTTATCAACAGAATAATATACAAAACATAGTGATGAAATTGATGTAATTGACATAGAGGAAGCAAAATAACTTAACGTGTTTGGTGAAAATTGTTATTATTTAGAATTCTTCAGTACATTCTAAAATGAGTAACATTTTTTCAAATTAAAAACAAAATGTTTTAAGCCAAAGTCTTATTTTAGTTAGTAATGAAAAAATAGCCCAAATACTCCTAACACCAACTGTTATGTTAGCAACTTTAAACCTACGTGAAAGGTTTTCTTGTTCTCAATTGTTGATAATTTTGTCAAATTTTACACAGAAAACTGTCAAATTTGATGAAACCACTTCAAATTTTATAGCAATACAATCTATTTATTATATGTTGGCTGTTTTGTGGTTTTAAAGGGTTTTAAGTTTACGACTTGAAATAATTATATTGTTAACTTCATACTCAACAGAATGTTAAAGTTTTTGTTTATGGGCCAACTTATAGCAATATAAATATTTCCGTTTAAAACTTTTACTTTTTGACTTATTGGCTATTTGAGATTTAAAGTTTTTACTCCAATTTAAATTTTAACAAAGTGAAGGCTTATTAAAATTGATCATAGATAACTTAAGTCATAGCCCAAAGTCATGCATAATTCTCACATAAAAAAGTTGTGTATGACAATTAAATCAAATGTAATTGCTCAATAGTCGTTCTATATAAACTTGCTTGTTACACATTGTATCATTTTAAGTGAAATTTGGTCAAAAGCAGAAACAAATATTTTTATTAATTTTTTTATTTTGCATTAATAATTTGTTTTAGAAGCGCTTTATAAGGAATTTCTATAAATCATATATTCCCAAATCCATACGGTTAACTGTATTTAAACATTCAAGATAGTATTATTTGATAAAAAACATTATATATAGATATTTTTTTTTTATAAATTTATAGTTATACTATTGTTAGGTTTGTTTTTACATATAATTAATCTATTACATGCTATACATAGTATAGTACTTATTTTTTAAATATTCAAAATGTACACATATATCATAAAAAAAAACTTTCGTTCTTTTACTTAAATACACTGTTGTGGTATTTCATATTAAAAATATATCAAAACTTAAAAAAAATGGACAAGTAAAAAAGAATGAAATGCGCTTGTATTTTTGATCTTTGATCGGTGCAAAGAACAGTATGAACAAAGCCCAACATGTAATTTTGTTATGCATTCATATATAAGTACATTATTTAGCTAGATAAACTTATTATATTCAGGTCCTAAATCCTTAATTGTTGGAAACTATTCCATTTGGTTTCAATTTTCAAATTTTTGTATTACATGCTAATAATTATGCTGATCTTTAATTGTAACTACATGCAATAATATTCAAAGCTTATAAATTTTTAATTTCCACATGTGATGAAAAAAACTAACCTAAATGATAGTCTCGATAACAAATAGATTCGACTATTATTGTATGTATTTTTGTTTTATTTATACATTTATATGTTTTGACTAATTTTCAATTGTTTTCCACCACATGTAAAATTACTCCTGAACATAAATAAATTCCTGTTTAACCCCTCGTATATACTTAAACCCGACAATATACATACATATATATATATAAATATATATATATATATATATATATATATTTGTCATTTTCCTTCACTATTGAGAATACTCACCTAAATGTTGTAGACGAAGCTGGATGTTTTCCACAGAATGGATGTCAGAACAGTGTTGTCCCTCGTTTTTATATCATGAATCGGTTGGACAAGTGTTTCACCGCTCATTAACTTTTTTTTATAAAATCTATTAGTGGCAAGGTTCATTGTCACAATACAATTTTTATAGTTATTTTATATCATTAAATTATTATTTTTGTTGTCTGTAAAAATGATGATAGCAATAATTGCAACAATAAATACATAACGACGAAAATTATATAAGTTTTGTTATTATAATAATGAACAATTACAATGTCTTCTTAAAATGTTAACTATTTTTATTTGTTTTGTTGTCAGTTTTTTGTTTTTTTGTTTTTTTTATGGGTTGGATTTGACTGTTGTTGTTAATTAGTTTTGTTAGTTATGTGTGGACGTGAGTTTTTTTCACAAGTAGACTAAAAAAAAATATTTTTATTTTAGAGCAATGCTAATTTAACATAAAGGATAGATATATCCATTAACTTGAATAAAAAAATACAACATGTGGCTTTGTACCATTGCCACAATGATGTCCCATATATAAACGGTAAGAAACTGTTTGAGCACAGGTGCAATGAGCTGGACATCCCAAGTGCATCATTCCTGTGTACACTCCTTGTTAAAGTTCTCCACGTTGATGAAGAACAATTAATTGATGATCTGCACAATGAATGTGACAATGTAGAAGACCTTAGAACCAACTACATGAAAAAACAAAGTAAAGTAAAATAAGACCATTAGCCATTGAAAAAAGCAAACTTCAAAGTGTTATCTCTACCACCTCACCACCTGATGAATACAGTCGTGCAGACGAAAATGAAACCTTCTGTTGCGCAACTCATACCACTAACTCGCCGGTAGACAGCATGGAAACAGCATTTAAAACCCTGTCACCATAAAGTAACATTGATCTTTCACGAGACTCGTGAAAGAACAGTTGAAATCCACAGCACATTAAAATCAAATACAACTATATAATGGATATACACACAATACTTAAATGGAACTGTAGAGTAATACACTCCCAATACGAAGAACTGAAAGATCTTATTAATTATCAAGATTCCGAAGGTATATGTCTACAGGAGACAAAATCAAATCCTGGTAACATTAAGATGAATAATTCATGGTCAACTTTTTCAAAAATCATGCTGGGTGCGAATGGACCTAAAGGAGGCGTAATAATTGCCGTACGCTCCAAGGTTGACACTAAAAACTGACTTACAGCTTGTAGCACCAATTACATCAATATATTTAATACCCAATAAACAACTTCAAAGGCCTGATTTAGATGAAATGATTTGTCAGCTACCAACATCATTCCTTCTGGTAGGAGATTTCAATGCTCACAGCAGCCCATGGTTTGACCATAGAAATGATGCCAGAGGTAGACTAATAGAGATAATTATCAATGAACATGGTTTGGCATGTCTCAATAATCAACACCCTACCTATAGATAATTACATGACCAAACAACCTTCAACATTTATCTGGCCCTGGTCTCCACAAACAGAACACTCAATTTTTAATGGAAAGCTTTACCGCATTTGTATGGCAGTGACCATTATCCAATAGTCATCACCTCCCAACAGAACTGACAACTGAAAACCTCCCACAGTAGAATTTTGACCGTGCAGATTTGGAAAAGTACACGAAAGAAGCTACCACACAATTGGAGATACTTGATGACACCACAATCGATGAAGCATTTGCCTATCTGATGAACACTATCGTTGATACTGCCAAGAAATTCATCCCACAAAAAAAACAGATCGAACAAAAATTCTTTAGTGGAAAAAGGTCTACACAATCGAAAATAAAAAGACTAGGTCATCATTCCACAGAATGAAAAATAATTCCACTATTCAGAACATCATTACATACAAAAAACGATGTGCAATCAAGATGAGAGCATACAAAAAAATAAATTTATAGTATTCTATTTTCTAAATGTGTGTGTGCGTGTGTGTGCGTGTGGGTGTGCGTGTTTGTGCGTGTGTATATTTGTGTGTGTGTGAGTGTGATTGTGCGTGTGCGTGCGTGCGTGCGCGTGTGTGTGTGCGTGTGTGTGTGTATGTGCGTATGCGTATGTGGGTGTGTATGTGTGGGTGTACGTGTGCTTGTGTGCGTGTAAGTGCGGTGCCATGTCATCAGAAATCAACATCGAAGCATCGAAACTATTTTTATATAAGTTATATAATTGTCTACACTTGTTAGTCACATGATTTTGGTGAATCACAATAACACTTGCTATTTTTCAATGCTATCTGGTTATACATACCTCGTACCAACGCCAACTCTACTACAGGCCTTGTTCATACCTTCAAGGAATTTTTGTTAGTTACAAAAACCATTGGAAGCACAATTGGTAGCATAGATACACAGCATAACAGTGATCTCGACTTAACCTTTCTTCATCTTTGATCAACTTTTTTTGATCGTAGATCAATTATTTTAACATTGATCGAACGACAAGAAAGTTAATCCTGTATCAATAAATGATAGGTCGGTAACGTATTTTGTAATAGGGATTTAGATGTGAAAGGCCTGTAGTAGAGTCGGGGTTGGTAATACCTATGATTTAACCAATGTAAAATCGTAACATCATTCGCTGACAAGATGTATGTTATGTTTGAAAATGTATACATAAAATTGTATTTTCCATTGAAAGGGTTTGAATTTAAAAACATGATTTACAACTTTTGTTGAAATACCGAGAAATTAATTAAAATGTTATGCACAAATCCAATCCTCTGAATTATTTTTAATTAATCTATGATATTCAGAGGCAACGCTTTTTTTTGGCATACTTCTAAGAGACCCACCCAATATTGCTGAGCCACAGTACAAAAAAATGGTTACGTTGTATAAGCACAGCCGCAAGCTTTCAATCTACATAATCAATGTATATTTTAATGATACAAATAACCAAGTATGTAACAAACCTATCAACTTAATTAATGCTGATTAATCTTGAGTAACAAATTGCATTCTGGCTTGGTGATTGGCATTGTGAATTTAACTTGATTACATTAATTGACCTTGAAAGTTTAAAAAGTAGAGCCTCATGTTTTCAACCTAAATAATCAACGTATACTTTAATAATACGCCAAGCTTTCAACCTACATCATTAATAAGTCTAATTTCCAATCTAGGCTATCAATATACTATATATGTTTATTAATACATCAAGTTTTCAACCTATATTATCAATATACACAGTGGCTGACTAAGGGAGGGGGGTGACGGGGCTATGGTCTAGAGCCCCAAGTTTTGAGTCCCTCACATTTAGAAAAATAAATAATAATAATACCAAAAAAATATAAAAGACTTCATACTTATGAATTCTGTCAATACCAGTTGTTAATTAAAACAACATATTTTGAGGCCTGAAATCAATTATTTTAAATGCGTTTGTGTTTCAATCCACTTACCCTCAAAAAAGGAATCTGTTTCAACTTCTGATTTATATTACTAATAAATATATGTGGTTGCAACTCTGCATGTGTATGATGTTATCATTGTTATGTTGCACCCATTTTTTTTCCCATTCTAAACTGCAAAATTTACTTGTATCAGTGGTCTTGAATTTCGTGGAAACGATGAAATCAAGCAATGAAAACTACCTTTCTTATGCCGAGCGCAAGAGGGAAACCAATGACTGACGAACACCAGCCAATCAGCAAGCATGACTAACTGGTAGACAGTGTGGGAGTTGCATCCACTAAAAACCCCTGAGTTCTGTAACAGACAGAAGTTTCACTCGAGAAGAGCGAAATAGTATACACCTATATATGGGCCCGAAGCAAAGCCAATGCTGCTAGCAAATAACTAGAACAAAACCTAAAATTAAAATGAAAGTAAAGGAATAGGCCCGTTTTGATGATCAATATCAGGATCACAAACCGTTACAACTACACTAAAATCACCCTGAGTAATATAGGGAGTACAAGGGGGAAAAGAAGAAAAATAACTTAGAAAAAATTTGAACTAAAGTGAAAACTCTATTTCTTTAAAAACTTAAAAAAATAATAAAAAAAAAACAACTTAGAAAAAAATTGAACTATAATGAAAACTTGTAAAAATGAAGCGGGAGTCTTGCACGCCTCAGATCACGCGCAATGCCGTAGAGCCGTAGCTTGTTTGTACATGCACATTTTTCTTGACTAGTAGTTTTTTGTTATTTTTTATTTGAATATTCATTTATTTATATTTCTAACTAATGGAAGACAAATATAATGACAATTTTATCTGGGTTATATAGACATTACATACAGGCTATAAGGGTACAGTGGGATAAGCTGTGGCCTTAAATAAAAATCTAATGTCATGTTAGTTTCAATTTCTGTAATAATTCAACAAATAAAAAAAAAATATAATAATAATCTTAACAATAATAATACAATTTGTTTCAGGTATATATACTTACATGAAAATGTACAGAACACTAAATTAGTTAATAAAGATAAATATTTTACAAGCAGTAGCCAAGTAGGTAATTTTTGTGTTATTAGGATAACCTACTTCTGTATCCACATCCATTTTCTGAATAAATGGATTTATTGATTACGTCTTCATCACAATACATTATAGCTAATTAGCACTCTCTTCATACAACTCTAACCGGCATTGAAGGGCAATACCACATTTCCATTGAACATCGCCAAATATGTATATGCAATATCTAAAATATAATAATAAACTTCTAATTTCAGTCAAATTTAAATGTGCGATAAATACCATTACACACTGTACAAACAGATAAGCATTGAAATTCGTGCCGGCGGCATATGCAAGTCAGGTTTCACAACGTGACTTGCACCTACACCACACTAAAGTCAACAACGACTGTGGTGCAGGAGTTTGATCAGAGATGACTGATTTAAATTTTCCATCTAAGAACTTCCATCCCCAATCTTCAGTATTCAAAGTGCACCCCTGCTACTCTTGGACTTTATGGTAAACATACAGACTATTTTAATTCGCACCTGATGATATTAGTGGCAACACGTTAGGAAGAATTGCCTTATTTTGTATGGTGAGAATGGTTTTGACTCGGCGATATCTAACATCATCGAGAGAGTCTCAAGGATTACACTTGATTACAATGGTCATTGCCTCTCTACCAGCCGTAATGATGTCGTTTTTTTGTCTTTTTACTCCTGAATACTTTGTCTTCCTCACGAAAGCCACGCTGTTTTTAATAAGTTTGAAATCGGCTGCCTTTCTAATGCCAAACACTCTGGAAGTGGTATTGCACCCCAGGAAAGTATGCATAAAAAGAATATGTCTGCAAAGTTATAGAGTGTATGCAAGGTGGATGAGTAAAATAAGTGAGTGTGTTGTCTCCGACTAACACAGTTACTGCAGTTTGGAAAAAAATGTTGGTTTGCATCCCCATCAGCCTTATTTCGCCAGGGAATCTCTCAAAAGTTTTAGAAAGTGCTGTTAATTATTTTAGTTTGGGAGGAACTCCTTCTGTTTGGACTGAATCGTTCTGGACAGATGGAATGCCACGTCACACTCTATACTAAGATTGTGTGTGTTATCAAACATAACCAATGCATGACCATAGCGTTTCGTAATATATCTGGTTTAGTTATGCGATAGGTTTTCGAATGCGATAGAGAAGACTACCTCCATCAAGAACATATGTGTTATTTTCACATAGAACTATGGTGTTGGATACGACGGACCAAACTACGTCAGCTAATTGAGAATTTGCAGCTTCTTTTTGTGCAGGTGAGTAGTTACATAGTTCATATGTGAGGGCATTCGGAAAATAATTTACACGAGATCCTGCAATGATGGATCGTTAAGACAAGAGAAGAGGATTAATCTGTAATTCCTCATCACCTATCTTGATTTCCGACGTAGAATCAAAATTAACAGCTTGGGTTTTCCTATTGAAACTGTACTTGGCAACATGTTGTCCATTCTTTGCATTAAGAGTATCCTATCCAACCCTACTTGCATCATCTACATTAACCTCGGAACCACCAGAGATACCACTGATCATGTTGCAGAAGGATGACTGTTTCAATGTTAAGTCAATGGGTTAATTGGAAGAAATGTACCCAACTAGCTTTTTTATGAGAGTTATCTCAGAGGCAACAAACTATAATCCAGTGTCGCTACGTTTACTACTGAACATCTAATTTACTGAAAGAAAATCAATTATATAGGTTGCTGTGCCAATGCTCTGATTGCACCATTGCAATTAGGTTTAGGTGTGCAAACACAAACACACTTTTCCTCAAGGTTTCTGATTGACACACTTAGTTCCCATGGATTCCGTAGTTCATATTAAGAGGTGCAAACATAAGAAAAGAGTGCAGCTGTCAACAAAAGAGTGGATACTGCAGAGTTCCTACCTGGACAGTTTTTCAATATGTGGCCGACAACGTGGATCATCACACTAGAACTATTATTGGCTGTGGGACTTTCCACGGAATGGGTATTATGGCAGTCGGAACACCCAAATGCTATATCACATATGTGGTGAGACGAGCATCTGTGACAACAGAGAATATTGCATTGAGAAATTCTTATCACTTGGTGATGAACTTTATAACTTTAAATATGAAGCTCGAACACAAAGAAAGCCCCGAAATAGACCTCTTCTGGAAAAATACACCGTCAGTCCGGTTACCAAGACCAGCATGGTCGGAGTACATGCAAATAATAAACAATGGAGACTACCTTTGACAGTCATTTACCATATTTCTTCCTATGATTGATTTAAGCCCAAGTGACACGGCGTGTCTCAACTCAACATTACACTTCGTTATACCAATAGTATACCAAGCGATATGGAGCAGCACCATTGCACAATTTGATCAGTCGTTGTGGTTCAAGGCACCTACAATTGTGGAGAGTGCTGGAAAGGAGAGGAACCTATAGATCTAATGAGCTTTTTGGGTAGCACTGACCATTTAATGAGAGTATCTTCACTGAAAAACTGTTACTCAGATCCTCACTGGAAGCATATTTGCTCATGCCTTATGCAGTAACCTCCTCTTGAGCAACATGCTGGAGATAAAGTTGTCTTTATATAACGCCAACATGCCAACAGAATTAGAGACGATAGGGAAGCCTTATGACCATCTCCTCACTAATAAAATCACGGTCAATAATGTATAAGCATCTTTATATCTGTAGGATACACAGCAGAAACTTGAAACACATAAAAACATGTTAGAATTAAACTCCGACACTGCACGTCTTTGGCTGCAATACATGGGAATGATAGATATCATGAGATCATTCAAACGATCAGAACTAATTGGAGATTGGCCCCTGCCTTTGATGACGTTCCAACCCATACTTCCATGCTTACCTCTATCTTGTCATAACTTGTACACGAAGTCATTGCACCTCTATCTATAGAATATGACAACACTGTACTTAACCAATAATTCAAGCAAGGATTACATTTAGTCAGGAGGAGTAACTACATTTGTACAATGTTGTCATCAGATCTTGTGATCTCACCAAATAGAGGGGAATGACGGAAGCACAAAGATTGGTCGGGTGGTCAACAAGCCCAGTCAGTGCAGAAGTAAACATGGCAATGCAACAATTAACATCCATCACATACCAGTTAAATGCACAGCGTAAAGACATACCACAGGCCCAGCAAACTAGAAACATTAGTGACTGTAGCAAGCTGCTCTCCTTCATTGACTGGAGGTCTCCATTCGAAACAAAGTCATCATTCCGCAACATAATCAGTGGTATTTATGCTGGTTCGGAGGTTAATGTGGATGATACAAGAAGGGTTGGATATGAGATTCGTAATGCAAAGAACGAATAACATGTGGTTAAGTATAGTTTCAAAAGGAAAGCCCTACCTGTAACTTTTAACTCTAAGTCGGCAGTCAAGATAGGTGATGATGAATCACAGATTGATACTGTTTTCTTGTCTCAACGACTCATCATTGCAGAGTCTCAAGTAAATGATCTACTGAATGCCCCCACATATGAACAACTACCATGGTGCATTGTTCGAAGGGAAGGAAAAACTCTTGGGTATGAAACTAAACCCCTTGAAAACCCACTCCATCATTGTCAGTAGATCTCGAACAGCACATCCTCCTCACCC
>JARUHE010139981.1:0-14342 GCA_031471125.1 Archaeomysis grebnitzkii | reverse complement strand
AACTTTGCTTAAAAATAAACAAGTTTCTATAGATTTTTTCCCTAAAAATGATGGTTTTAATGAACTTGAAAATATTTCGCTATTTTGATCTCTAATCTAGGTTTTTGTTATTACTGAAACCATTTGTTACCTATGATTGATGGATGCCTATTTATATCCAAATTTTTAGATTGTCACTAACCATTATTTAGCATTAGAACACAACACATTATTGAAACCTTTAAAAATCTAACCTAACCCACATATTTAAATGTTTTTGAAGGTTGTATACTGTCAACTCTTTATTTATGTGACTTTTAGTATACCTAAAATACAGTCTTACTGGTAAATTGAGTTGATGCTAATTATTAGGATATCCATCCTATGGATACCCTATTACAATCGACATGCGTGGGTCAGTCCGCCGTCGGCATCTCGCGTTCACAATTTAGGTGATGGTAAATATTGAAGTTTTTTATTTCACAGATTTTTATTGAACAAAGTGTATAGTAAAGTTTTATAAAATTGAGTTTTTGTCAATCCTTTCTTTCACACTGTTGCTGTGAACCAAGAAGAAATAAAATTGTTTGAAGAACTCGTTATTCTCAACATCTGTTCTTATAACAATATAAATTTTGAAGACAGTTTGAACAAACATCTTCTTTGTCTCATAGTGATTTACATTTTGTTTGTAAACTTTGTTTAGACATTGATAAACAAAACTTAAGTTCATTTATTATTCAACTCTTTCATCGATTATCCTTCCAAATCACAAGTGGTAGTATTAGATTCTCTTCTCACTTTTTCCAATTTTCAAAAGTTTGTTTTTTCATTATTTCTTTTTTGTTAATGTGCTCATTTTTATTTTTTAAATATTTTTACTGTGCAAGTGTTTACATGTTTGGTGTTTGCTTAAAAGATTGAATGATAGTTATTAGTTAACTGCAATACTACTATTTATTTATATTTAAATCTTGCTTAAACAGAAAAGAATGTTCTTCTCATCCAAAATTTTCAATAATTTTTGTTCTTTCATTATTCATTATTAGCGAATCTGTTATGAAATAACAGAAATGAGCTAATGTGATCGCCCTTTCGTAGTTATGTAGGCTCAGTATGGCGTGTACACTCTTCGATATTGATTTATACTTTTATTTGAAGCTTTACAACACAGTTTGTTTAAAAACAATTACTTGTATGGGTGTTTTGACCAATATTCACAAATTATTTTTCAATTTAATTGAAAATCTTTAATTTTAATGAAAAAACAGATTTTTTTTCGACTTCATGATAACCAATTTTTTTTTGAAGTTTTAGAGATATTTTTATTATAAACAAATGGAAGAAAATAGTTAATATAATAATATAAAAATTTAACATTTTAGAAACTTTTAACATAGAAACAGCTTTAATGTGTAGCATTTGCATGTACTTGTTTTTTAATTAATGCCTATTTATATTTTTTTCTCAAATTATTTCCATACATTTATTTTACAAATACATAAATACTTGAAAATCTATATTTAAATATGTTTTTTCTGTTAAATACAAATAAATTTTCAATATTTTCATATTCTACTGAACAATTAATAAATTAATTGTTTAATAATTACTTTCTTAGATGTTTAATTAATTGTATTGTATAAAAATGAATGTAGTGAAAATATGGAAGAACAGCTAGGTTAATATAACATTAATCAGAAGAAAATTTCCTTTCATATGGTTTTCACAAATTAGATTTTAGATTTTTTTTCAAATGTTGCTATGATTTTAAATATATTTGGGTTGCATAATGTTTTAACATTTTTCCATGTTAATGTAAAAATATTTGTTGGAAATGTTTATATATACTGAAAATTTTAGGCTGAGGTTGAAATAGTATCTTAAAATTATGCTTTTGGTGAAATAGATTTAACATTTAATATTTTCACACTTTACTGTCACTTTTCTTGAAAACAACCAACAATCTTTCTTCATTTAGTTATTATTTATATTTTATGATTTCTACAATCGATGCATATTTATAATCTCTATAATTCAAAAACACTAGTAATTTATAGAAATGAATGCATTTTATGTGTTAATCACTCAAATGAATAATCTAATGGATTTTTTTCACTTATCTATTTTATAAATGATGTAAATTTCTTCTCTGTTGAACTGTGAACAAGTCTATTAAAAAGACGAAACGTTAGTTCTATCACCTTTTTCATTTTCCTAGTGAATAAATTTTATATATATATATATATATATATAATATCCATCACATATCAGTTTTTTCATTTTTTAAAGATCACATCTTATTTAGTCATTGCACAATGAAGTTTTAGATGCTCTATCAAATAATGTATTCAAACGATTCAAAATGTTTATTTACAGTATTATTATTTAAAAGTTGTTCACATTCAATTTAATTATTAGAAATATTAATTGGACCCCATCTAAAGATAAGGCCCAAGAATGAAAATGCTGTTACCTGTCGATGGTTCCTCATGTCTACAAATTCATCTTCCCTCTGTCTCTTTTTTCTTCTCCTTTCTTTCCTCCTCTTCTTTCTTTCATCCTCTTTTTTCTTTCCTCATCTTCTTTCCTTCCTCTTTGTTTCTTTCTTTTTCTTCTTTCTTCTCTTTCTTTCTTTTTCTTCTTTCTTTCTCTCCTTCCATACAAAATATGATACAAATAAAATTGTCACTTTTTAAGGTGAAAATTTGTATAAGAAAGTGAAAATAGTCAATTAATAAAAATCATATTTTAATCACAGGTTGTATATCAAATTCATCTTCAATTTAACACTTGTACGTACAATTTCAAAATTGTACGTTGCATATCAAAAATTAGCAAAAAATTTAAATTTTGTCTCAAAAAAATGTAAGTAGTGTTATGTGTTAATATTTTAGAGTTTATAATTGTATTATTGTCATGCTAAAGAATGGTTGGGTGTCTGTTTCCTCCTTAGATAAGGTGTGACCAGTAAGTTATAATGATGATTAAATTTAAATGTGTTTCTGCCAACTATTGTTTTAATGATTCAAGTGAGAGTATAGTTATAAAGTTCATGATAGTCCATTTAGGCAACGTGCAGTTCATGTTTATTCTACAGGACTTGAATGCATGTCATCTAAAAGTTTTAAATTTTTTGTATATGGTTTATTATTTTGTTTTATTATATTAAGATTTTTATTGTTTTGTTTTTATTATATTTTTTATCTATACAGTATAAATCCTGAGTTATGAAGTATTGGCTGCTTCATAACTCATAGAGACTTCTTATCTCAGAAAGACAGAACACCTGAACAGTTTTCTATGCTTTGAATCATAGGAAAAGAGTATAATTTATGAATAACCATAACACTTTTATTCTGCGAGTTGTGAAGTAAAAATTTTCTTAATAAAACAATCAACTATAAGTAAATATTATATATAAATCAGATACAAAAAAATAAAAATCCAGGTAAAACAATTGATATGATTTTCATTGTGTTATGTACAAAATGCACACAGGTGAATATTTTTTCAGCAAGTAATTATTAACACACAAAAATAGTTAATACAATTGTAACATATTAACCATCAAATGGTATACCGGTGGTACATCAACATTGGTTTTTATTGCCAAATAGTTCACCGGTGGTACAAAATCGAGGCACAAACTTATGGCATAGAGGAGCAATGTCAGATATCGCTATGGCAATTAAGATGTTAAAAATATAATAAAAATGAAATCATTGGTGATTATAAGTGTTCTATCTAGTATTTTCACTAACTTTACATTCCGTACCACTTAAAATCCTCTAAAGAAAAATATTTAAAATTTTTCATTATTCATGTACTTCATAACTCACAGTTGCTATTATTCAGAATGTTCATAACTCAGAAGACATTTTTTATGAAATTATTTTTTCTATATTTTCCTATGACATGCATCAATGGATTGGACATGAAGTGTATATGTGTAGTTTCTAAGATTAATTTTTTGTTAAGTGATATTCTTCTACATGTTTAAAACTAATACAAATGTATTAAAATGTATTCTGGCATTCTTCAACACTTCAACAAAAGATTTAAATTTTAACTTGATATATTTCACAAAGATTTAAAATGCATAAATTGAGTCTTCAACTACTATTTTATTCAAAAGTTATGTTAGGATTTTCATTCATTATGTTTTCAGAACCTTAAAAACACTTTAATTTTTTTTATTATTCAAACTTTTTTCTTTCAGGTACTACTGCGATTATTGTGACACTTACCTCACCCATGACTCTGTAAGTAACAGCTAAACAAATACTGACAAATTGGGATACATTTTACAAGTTTGTTGTATTTTAGTATGAACACAAGTTGAAATAATATACATGGCATTCTACTATTTCAAAGCAGTCCATGTTCAATAATTTCTTACAGAATTAATATTTTTGAAATAGTTTTTTGTGCATTTTAGGATAGCTTTAGAAACTTTAGTAAACATTTTTAGTTTAGATTTTATTGAAATATTTAATTAATTTAAATAACTATTTATCAATTTGTGATTTTTTATTTTATTATAGAGCAAATGTTGTTGAATGTCTGTTATAGACATATAGGGTTAGTTCCATACTAGCTCATGATTTTGAATGTAATTACTATTTACTTTCAGCCATCTGTACGCAAAACACATTGCCAAGGAAGAAAGCATAAAGAAAATGTAAAAATATATTATCAAAAATGGATGGAAGAACAAGCACAGTCGCTTATTGATGCAACAAGTTAGTATTTTTAATTTTCATATTTTACTTATGTGTTTCAAAATCAGGTGGAGATGTTTTGAACAACATACCATTTTAACCCTTGTAGTATGAGTTTGCTTGCCAGGAGGATCAAAATTATATTTTATTTTTCATATCTCAACTTGGTACTTACTACCTGCACCTAAATGTGTACCCTGAAGAAAGGCATTGCCCCATAAGAATTACTATTGAAGCACATTAGTACAGCAGCTGAAGTAATGCCCTTCTCTAGTGTATGCAGCCAACATGAAAAACCTTTCCTGCTGGAGTAATGAAACCTAAGATGAATTAAGAGCTAAGAATACCTACATGTGTAGTCAAACCTCTTTGTCAACAACAACAATTAAGAGCTAATCTGGCTGAATAGCTTATTTGGATTTAGTACCTTGTGAAGAAGGCCAAATTACTAGGTACTCGGTGTTACCAATAGATACATATTTATTCAATAGTTTGTTCTCTAGAGTTTTATTGTTAAATTATATTTATACTTTGGGCAGTAGTTCCCTTTCCAATGAATAATGTTGACATTACAAAAAATATGAAAATACCATACATGGTAATAAGTTACATCTGAAAGACAAACTAAAGATTTATTTATTTATTTAGTCAAGAGTTAAAAATTTATTTACTTTCTAAAATATAGAATATAAGAATAAATGATTCTCTCGCCATGTGTGCCATGTCCATCATTAAAGCTTGTTTATAAAATTAATTATTTATTGTTTCGATCATCTAGAACAAAAAGAAATTTATATTTCATTGTAAAGGTTTGTTGTACATAATGGGTCGTTTCTCAAAAGTTCGAAACCAGATGTTAGTTTTTTTTCAAATATTTTCAGAATCTTGAAAAAGCGTTTTAATGTTTGGGAAAAAATGTTCAAAACACCATAGGAATATTTTAATTTTGTTGGGAAATAAACATGTGTTTTAACACGTTTTATGTTATTTGTTTGAGATTTACTCTTTGTATTTAGAAGGTGCTAAATACCCACCGGATTTATTTATTTTTATTCTGTTTCAAGAAATCCATGAGGGTTTCTTTTCATCATAATTCTTACTTTTAATAATGATTTTGATAAACTTGTATTTTTCTTTCAGCTGCGGCATTCAAAGCTGGAAAGATGTCAAAAGGAGCAGCCATACCTCCCCCAAATGCTATGCAAGGTTGGTTAAATTACTCAGTCCTAATTTGGTTGTTGTAAATCAAAGATTTTGGGCAAAATGTTTTTTTCTATTGGCTGTCACAAAAATATTTGATGTTTTCATTTAACCTTAGAATTATTATTTCAATTTCATTATGTTAAATAAAATATTTGATGTTTTCATTTAACCTTAGAATTATTATTTCAATTTCATTATGTTAAATAAAATTAAAACCCGAATTTAACAAAAATGTTTTCTCGCCACTGACTTCCCAGGTGGAGTTCCCGGAGGACCTGGGGGTCCACCCACAGGACCACAGCAGATGCCTGGCCCACCAAGACCCGGTTTGGGACCACCCGGCATCAGTGGTGGAAATATGGCCATGCCCCCCATGGGCCCCAGAGGACCAATGATGGGACCCCCCATGATGGGCCCACCAGGTCCAGGAATGCCTCCGGGTATGATGCCAGGTGAGTGAAGAAAATTTTTTTATATTATATTAATGACAGCTTTTATTTCCATTGGATAAACTTCAGTGCTTCACATACTCAAATTATTACTTTAGCCCACATCAAAAGTTCTATTTACATTAAGGAGATGTAGTCTACATAGGACTTCTTATAATCTTGAGTAGGCTGTTTGTTTTCATTGAAAATCAACTACGCTTCCATCTTCTATGGTCAACAATTTTTTCAGCATCACCACTGTTCCTTTTATTGACCCTCTATTGTCATGGTATTTATGGGGAACAAAAATAATTCAAATTATAGGTAAAATGGCGGTAATAAAATAATTCAGGTGATAGAGAGTTAAAAACAAAACATGGAAGTTTTCTTTGCTGTCCTTAAAAAATCACCTTCACAATATCATTTGTTCAATACACTGCATTTCAAGTCCATCCCTGGAAAGTGTCTTTTAAGAATATTTAGCTTGCAATTTGAATTGGAAAGGTTTACTTTTTAATTTAAGTGTTTTCTAAAAAACATAGAAGATTACCTTATTTATTTTGGTTATTCGATATGCATTTACTTGAATTATTCTAATTTGGATCTTACTCACTTTAATGAATAAAATAAAAGTTTAAAAATAGTCAAAGCTATAAAACTTTTTATATTTTCAATTTTCTGAAAATTGTTCAAAGCTTCAATTTTTTTGAAAAGATCAATAAAAAAGTATAATTTTTCAGGAATGCGGCCTCCGATGGGACCAATGACTCCAATGATGATGGGACCTGGAGGAATGAGGCCGCCAATGATGGCTGGACCTCCAATGCGATAATAATTTTTTTTGTCAAAAAGTTAAATTAATAAAAGAATTTCATCTTTTTGAAGAATGTTAATTTAATTTTAGAACCTAATGTTTACTTACAATTTTTGGTTGAATATTTCATTTACAAGATTTGTCTTCTATTTAAAAATATAGAAACATTAGTTTTTAAATTATATTAAGTTTTTCTGAAAATGAGTAAAATAATTTGATTTTCGTTTGTATTTTGTGACATCAGATAATAGCAAGTGTTGTATGTTTAATATTATAGTTTCTGTTCTAAGAAATCTTTTTAGTTTTTGTATCTTTATCTTTCTGTAACTAACTTGCTGTCAATAAATATTTTATTATTATAGTGTTCTAACCTTGATTCAATCCCTGTACAGAGAGATTATATTGATGGAATTGACTTCAACTGCAAGATAGTGTGTAATTCAGGAAATTTGTTGTTCACTTTGGTTTTATTTTTCATAACTACAATCAAAAGATTTTTTTATTTAGAACCAACCATCCATGTGGATGTGTGTTAGATTGACCCGTTTGTTTATTCTTCTGATGTTACAATAAACTTATAGATTATAAACTTTTTCATAAATATTTATTAAGCTGTGTTTGAAAAAACAGCTTCTATAAATGACCTGATTACTTGGACAGTGGATGAATTGTGGACTCCACCCAATTTTTGCCATTTTTCAAAATGATAAAAAAAAGTATTTCAATGAAAATAAAGAACATTATTCTACACTGGTGTTTTTAAGGATTTTGTTCGCTTATTAAAGCATATATTTTATAAGAAAGTTTAAATTCATGGTAACAGAGATTTTTATTTGAAGGTTTAGCAAAAGTTAATTTAGAACAAATGAATGAACTGGAGATTCTAAGGTAGAATGCCTGAAGGACGTTGTTTGCCAAAAAAATGTTTTTTAAATAATAGACATTTTAAGAATTTTTAAACTTAGCCAAATTATCAAATTCATGATTAACCAAATATTTTGAGTTTTATTGGAAACAAATATAAGAAAAGTGTTGAATATAATATACAGAATTGTATTACAAAATTTTAGAAGCTAACATAGAAGCACAGTTTTCATTGCGTAACCTTTAATCTTGCATGATTACTCATTATAAATTGGTGATTTTCAAACCAGCTATCCTACTATGGAACATGTTTATTATTGAGAACCAAACTGGATATTCAGAGACCTTAATCCAATTCCTCTGTGTGTAGGGTACACTAACTTTTCAGTGGATTGATCAATCAAAGAAATTTTACTAAGCACTACATTGCTCCATCAATGCAAAGGAGCTTCAAACAATATGGCTGTTCGTCTGTAATAATTTATTTAGTTTTTTCCCCTAATAAGAAACTCGCTTAGCATCATTGTGAATTTCCTTGCTTAAAAGAACATCCAACAGTCTTGTTGAATCAACTATTACTAAACACAAACATGGTAACTTCAGCCTATCTCTGAATATTCTCTATAAAAGAATGTTTGGACTAATAAAAGGATTCTATAACTATGCCATTATCTTCCCAAAATGTGGTCTTACCTTGCACACCTATTTAAATTTGGCATTAACCCAGTTTATTTATGGAAATGTTTCTTTATTTTAAACTAACATGGTATGAAGATAATTTACTGTTGAAAATAAAACCTATTGGACTTGTTTTAAAGCAAACAAACCAATTGATTTCCACCAATAAACAGAACTAACGTCAAATTTATAAAAATTTGTCGGCAATGCTGAAATTCACATAAATTTATATTGATTAAACTGCTACATATTGAACAGCAAATTCAACAAATAAAAGCTCACTTCGACATGACAGGGACTCCAAGTTCATGCATGTTATTTCCTAAACAATCCACCTTCTCCAGAAAGACAAAAATATTCCAGCCACATACTACTTCTACATTTTTAATAACATCAACACATCGAGAAGAACATAATTTCACAACAATAACCCTCACAACCGATTGCTCTGAAAAAAACAACCAGACTTGGGTGCCAACACCAACCAGACCTCAACAAATATCATTATTTTGTTCAAACTTCCAACTATATGCATTATACAAAACACCGGAACCTTTCCTGTCCTAATTTTTCCATCAGAGGCAACGTTATTCAAATCACCTCTCATTTGATGTATGAAGGTACCTGATTAAAGTAGTTGATGATTGGGTATTTCCTCCCGATAGAGAACGCTGAGGGCGACCATTAAAAAAGTTGAAAATTTACTTAATCGTTTCCCGACGGCACTATGGAATAAAGTTCTATAAAAAAAATCACCACTAGTGGCTCTGCAGACAAATAAGCGTGTGCCGATTTAGTAGTTTGTCGACTTATAACCATAAATGATCAAAGACAGTATATCGGTCCCATAGATTTACCAACATAGTTTTTAAGTAACTGAGCCGATATTTTGGCTTGCCAACCTTTGCACGTAGCTAATGTTTTATATTATATGTATTATTTTATTTCAAATATGGTATATATATTCACTATTATAAATGGTGAATTTAAGTATTCAAACTTGAGTTTAATAATAGAATGACCAATATTCAAGTAAACATGAACTAAATTAGGGTTTAATACTATCGGCCTACTAATGATTACAATTTGAAAGTTAATTTAAATGCACAAAAAATGTTTTAAATAACTTTTATATGCTACTATTAGTCATAATGAATATATAAAGTGAATACTAATAATCTTAAAAATAAAATTTTAATTGTTAAACCATTATAAATTATTGTTAAGAAACATTGGCCCATTATAGTGGTCTAGCTTTTGTAAAAATGTGACCAAAAATACAATCAAGGCGATAAGGTTTGCTGACTTATGCATGACAATCTCAGATAGCCACTATATATATATATATAGTGGCTCATAGCCGGGAAAAGGTTAAAAACAAATTAAAGAACTAACCATTCTAGGATGGAAACACTAAATATTTTTTTATGAAGTTAAGTTTGTTTTTAAAAAAACAGATGTTTCAGGGGCTGAGGAACATAACCAAATTTTGATCAAATTCATGGTTAACCCTGATTTTTATTTTTAAAGGTATAGAAAAAAGCTTACTTGCCTTGAAACAGATTGAAGAATTAGCAATTCTAAGGTGGAATTACTGAAAATTTTATTGTAAAATTATGTTCTTTTATATTATAGATGCTACAGATTTTAAGAAACAGTCACATTTTAATGAAATTCATGGTTGACCAATGTTTTTATTATTAAAGGTATAGAGACCATTGTACTTCAAGCAAATTAAAGATTATGAAATGAAGTTATTGAAGATATTTTGTAAAATTATGTGTTGACATAATAGGTGCTACAGATTCTAAAAGATAGACAAACTTTGCTGACATTCATGATTAACCGATGTTTTTATTATTAAAGATATAGAGAAATTATACTTCAAAGAAATTAAAGATTATAAAGTTAAATTACTGAATATTTTTTTGTGAAATATGTTCTTGACATTATAGATGCTTACAAGTTTTAATAAACACGACACATTTTGATGAAATTTATGATTAACCAATGTATTTATTATTAAAAATATAGATCAAATTGTACTTCAAAGAAATTAAAGATTATAAAGTAAAATTGATGAAGATTTTTTGTTTGGCATTATAGATTATTGATGAAATTCATAATTAACCGATGTTTTTTGATTTTTTTATTGTACTCCAAACAATTTAAAGAACTAACAAATTTTAAGTTGAAATTACTGAAGAAGTTTTTTGTGTAGTTTAATGTAGGATATTTCTATCATAACTACTGATTAGATAATTATTAGTCAATTGTAACTAATATTTCTTAGAGATTTAAAAATATTTTTTGTTTGAATGATGCTGATTTTATTATATAATTTTTTTAAGATATTACATATAATATATAGAGATGTGGATTTGTAGACACAACTTTTAAGGCATAGTATTTCTAGTACTTGTTTGTTAGAGAGTTCACAACTGATTACCAACCCAAGCAATAGTGGTTTGTGTCTTACTGTAATAGAAGTGACGAGCTAGAAACAAGTTTGTTTAGCTTGTATTAAAGAATAAATTATTTAAAGTGTTTCCCATTTTACAAAACTTTATTTGCTATTTTAATATATGATAAATATAAACATTTTATTCTAGTTTAACGAACATACTTTTTATTTCTTGAATAAAAATCAAACAATGGAACCTGCTCCTATGATCGAGTTGCCACCTTATGAATTTCCTCCAAAATGGCTACCTTCAGGTGAAGTATGTATTTTCAAATTTTTGGTTTCGCCGTTTCACTATTTAAGGTTATTTATTTTTGTCATCAAAAGAACGAAAAACATTTTGATTTAAACAAACAAATTAATACTCACAGAATGTTTTTACGTTTTCTGCAAAAAAATAAAACTATTTTTAATTCATTTAAAATTCGGATTTCCATGAGCAATTAAAAAATAAGTTCCTGTTTAAACGTCTATCATATTAGTATGTTCAATTACAGGAAAATATTGTGTAGTCAATTTTAAATAAACGTTACATGAAGTTTATGAGTAAAAGTTTGGCTTTGCACTCTCTCTCTCTCTCTCTTTCTTTCTCGCTCTTACATACTCATGCGCACGGCGCAGGCTAACATGCCCAATTTATATTTCGACTTAGGAGTGCTCCACAGATTAAGGTTATTTCCTTATACTGTGGTGCTCTCACTGATCTATATTACTAGAGATCAGTGACACTGGCTCAGAGCGCGCGTCATATGTCGACTGCATATCCTTAGGGTACACATCACTTGATGTGGGTAGTAATATTAAGGTGATATGTAAATCGGGGCTCAGATTGATTAAGTTCGATTTAGTCTGATTTATAAAAGTCTCAAATATACATATGTATATATATGTTATAGTCTCCACAGTTTTCTAATAAGTCCCATGAAAGATATTTTTTATTTTTTAATACAACTTGAACATTTTTTTCTTTCAAAAACTCTTTTCCAGAGGAACAACCACCCAGAGTACAACAATGACATTCAACAACTTCTAATGAGAAAAGTTACTTTGAAGCGAGCAAAAGCAACTGATGCAGTGAGTTAAAACATCATATAGACATTCTATTATATGCTTTAAAATGTTTCCACTTTAAAGCATTTTAAAATATAATATAAACATTCTATTATATGCTTTAAATGTTTCCATTTTAAAGCATCTCAAAACATAGTATAGACATTCTACTATTATAGTATTCTAGTATTATATGCTTTAAATTGTTCCCATTTTAAAGCATTTTGAAACATAATATAGACATTATACTATATGCTTTAAAATGTTTCCATTTTAAAGCATTTCAAAACATAATATAGACATTCTATTATATGCTTTAAAATATTCCTAATTTAAAATATAATATAGACATTCTATTATATGCTTTAAAATGTTTCCATTTTAAAGCATTTTAAAACATAATATAGAGATTCTATTATATGCTTTAAAATGTTCCCATTTTAAAGCTTTTTTAAATATAATATAGACATTCTATTATATGCTTTAAAATGTTTTTATTTTAAAGCATTTCAAAACAAACATAGACATTCTATTATAAGCTTTAAAATTTTCCCATTTTAAAGCTTTTTTAAATATAATATAGACATTCTATTATATGCTTTAAAATGTTTCTATTTTAAATCATTTCAAAACAAATATAGATATTCTATTATATGCTTTAAAATGTTCCCATTTTATTATATGCTTTAAAATGTTTCCACTTTAAAGCATTTTAAAACATAACATAGACATTTTATTATATGCTTTAAAATGTTCCCATTTTAAAGCATTTCAAAATATAATATAGACATTCTATTATATACTTTAAAATATTCCCATTTTAAAATATAATATAGACATTCTATTATATGCTTTAAAATGTTTCCTCTTTAAATCATTTTAAAACATAATATAGGCATTCTATTTTATGATTTAAAATGTTCCCATTTTAAAATATAATATAGACATTCTATTATATGCTTTAAAATGTTTCTATTTTAAAACATAATACAGACATTCTATTATATGCTTTAAAATGTTTCCATTTTAAAACATAATATAGACATTCTATTATATGCTTTAAAATGTTTCCATTTTAAAAAACATAATATAGAGATTCTATTATATGCTTTAAAATCTTTTCATTTGGGGGCTTTACAAATAGGTTTATTTCAATCTAGCCCAATGGGTATTAGTCGCAATGGGATTTTCTTCTCTTGGATTTATTTTGGTCGAACGGTGGAATTAATTTGAAAATTTATGTGTTGTTATTTTTTACGTCGGAATCAGAGATGTCAAGCTTGATTAAAATTTTCACTGAACTGCTACCTGACTGGCAACTCCACTAATACTTTTTTCTCACTACTGTAGAGAGAAAATACTAATGGAATTGCCAGATGTTACATAACTGTTTATTTAACCAAAATGGGTTACAAGACTTATCTTACAAACATATTTCACAAGTAACATAAACAAATATTGAAAACCTTACAGTGATAAATCACTCTCATGAACACTAGTTTTATGATTTCTCTCTTCAAACCGTGTGAACAATGGAGTCTTATCCAACCGGTCACGTGGTTTGAAAAGCGAAGCATGGACGTCAGAGGGCAATCGTTTAAAATTTTCCTCACATTAATGTCCACAAAAAAACGAAATTGAATGTTTAGTTTATCATACCATATATATACAATCTTTCTTCCCACTTATAATTCTATATTAATGTTCTCTGAAGCGTGCTGTAACTTAATTTTGCAATTAAATACTAATCACCCTCTTTCTGTTTGAAAAAAGGTCATGTTTGTAATTGTGAATCGCAGGGCAGCGAAGTATTTTATTTGGTTGTTTTTTAATGCTGTTGCTGTTTTTGTAGATATTCAAGTTAAATACAATGGAGATAGCCTTATCACACATTTTGTGTGCTTATTTTCGACTTTTTATTTATTCAACAAACAACAGTAAACATTTATGGTTTACATTTTATTCATTATTTCAACAGAGTTCTCACCAACTAAATCGTTTTTAAAGATTTATTCGTCAATTTTCGTTTGAAATTCGACACCCTTAAATGTTAATTATTTAATGTTTTTTTATAATTTTTCAGTGATAAATTGTGCATTTTCAATTTCTTTTTTTGAAAATGCACAATAAATCATTGA
>JARUHE010139871.1:0-14343 GCA_031471125.1 Archaeomysis grebnitzkii | reverse complement strand
AGAAATGTTTATGTTCAAAATTAAGTTAACTTCCTTGAAATTCTGGATTGGTGTAAATATTTTGGTCATCCTCCCTTACATTTGCTGTCAACCTATTTCACCTACTGCCGTCAAGTGATAATTGAAAACTAAAGCATCACCCTGCCAGCCGGGCAGGGATAGGCAATGCAACTGAATTGCCATTAACATCATAATCCAGTCGAGTGATTTCATTAAAAATATTTGCAAAGTGTAAATAATTTTTTTTACTCAAAGCACAGTTAATCCAGAAAATAAATGTCCAACAGAAAAATTTTAAGACATTTTCAAACTTTAGCCTGGATAAAATGTTTATGCAAAAAAACTTTCACACACCAACTAGGTAAAACTTTCTGTAGTTTTATTTTCATCACACATGAACAATCTTTCATGACTTTTATTTAAAAATATTTACATTTTGTAAGAAAAAATGTTTAATTCATAGAGTTAATAAAATATTAATGTAAGTAGCCACATATGACATAATAGAAGGGAACAGTATTCCTTTCTTCATCAATGCGCCGCGGCTTTCATACTTTCGGTATTCTTTTAGCTCGACCACAGATCCGTTAGAATATTTTCCTTTCTTCATCGTAAATCATACATTTAGACGTTTTTCCATTCTGTTTGAACATATTTGTAAAATATATGCACATATCAACAATCTTATTATATTTATGAAGTTTTCAATAAAAAGTTATTGAAATTTAAAAGTACAAACTTTAATTTGAATAATAAATTATTAATTCAGTGTTGTAGATTTTACGGTGTTATGTATATAGATTTTAGTGGTCAACATAAAGTGTGTATTGACTAATAAATATAAAAAATGGCATTTGACACAAGCCAAATTTTTTGGATTTTCATTTATTCGAAATTGAACAGACAAAAAGTTTGACCAAACAACAAAACCCTAACTTTTTCACCATGGTCAAAAAGATGGATTCAGAATTATCCACACTACAAGAATTAAAAGCAAAACTTATTGAAAGAAACCATTAATTCTTTGAAAAGCACTAATTGGAGAGGTTTTTATAAATTACTTTTAAAGAGCATTTTTTTTCAATAAAAACTTTATTTCAAGTATATTTTTCAAAATTAATTTGCGCCGAGCTGTGTTGGTATTGTGGGAGTGTTTGTTCACTACTGTTGATGTTTTGTGCTTGTCTGTCAAATATTTTGTTTGGTTTTACTTTGTCTGTGTATGCATTTCTTATGTTGTTTACTGTTTTGGGATGGAAATTATTTTGGCTGTTTTCCATATGTTAAAGATAATGTTTTATATTTTAGTCATTGTTTCTATGGCTGTGGGTCTGAGGTGTCTAGGTGTCTTATGTTTATAATGCCTGGACCAATGGAATTGTTGTTTCTTACTTATTTTATTGCTAATTTTGTTTGTGTGGGGGTGATGGGTATGGGTGTCAGGATAAGTTTCTTTTGTGTTGTCTATTTTTCTGTTTGTGTGGTTTTTGTGCCAGCACCACACACAACACTACACACATATTCACATGTGTGCATGTGAAGAGTTGTGTGGTGTCTAGTGATATTTTAGTATTTTTATTGTTGTTTAATATGTTGATCTAAGGGTCGTGGTGGCTATGTTGCCTTTGTTCTTTGTTCTATTATGTCGCCAAGGTTTTCTGTGAGAAGTTTCCTTGTATATTTTGCTATTGAACATGTTGTGCTTGTCTGCTATCAGTAATATGGTGTGTCCATGAGCTGATGTGCTCAATTTCATATTCTTCTTTCAACATTTATCCTCGTGTTCCCATGGTGTTTAGGTGCTGACCATGTTCCACTGGTCTGTTTGTCTTGCAATTGTTTGCTGTCTGTTCAGCACATTTTAACTGCCTGTGTACTTTGGTGAGAGTGCGACTTGCCTTGGCCGTGCTTCCCCTGACGAGGATTTTAAATGAAAATGTCCTTATTCTAGATTTAGTTGGGTTTTGAAAATCTGTTGGGCTGTTTTATTGGCTTTAATTAGCAACTTTTTAATCTTTCAACCCATTTTGTTATTTAGTCAAAACCCTCTAAACAATGACTTGAAAGTGCTGAATACCTTCACGGTGAAGCACTGGGGGGCATTGGCCTGTTTATTTATTCAATCAATCGATCCTGGTCCTATGGCCATTATTATATTCTCCAATGGACATGATTGCATTTATTACCCAACCCTGGCATTCCAGATCCTGAAGTTTTAGATGAATTTGCTGCTAGAAAGTGAAATCTGTAAAAAGCTTTGTTGCCAACAATGGACTTATTGTGGTAAATTTGAATGAAAGATAATGCTTGCAAAGTTTATAGCAAAACCAAGTTTTTTTTAAGGGATTTCATTTTGTTGATAATTTTTGAGCTTAAATGATAAAATGCTAGATTTTTAATTAAATAAAAAATAATTTTTGTTTCTTCTTGATTTGTGGAGCTTGACCAGTGATGAAATTTAGCATAATACCAAATTCAAATAAAAAAGTTTCAACATAAAAAGATAATCACTTGTAAAGATTCAAATGATAGTTAAGTTCTTAATTCAAGTACATCTATCTTTCAGTTTCTACGGTACAGTAAAAATTACCTTCCACATTTAGCAAGACTGTGCCTTGTAAGTACGTTTTTAGAAGATGGACTGCGGATGTGGTGGCAATGGAACGAACAAAGGGAATACATGGACATTTCTTGGAGCTGCGGGTGGTTCTTGGCAACACTGTTTGTTGTCGTTAATTTGTTTGGACAACTTGGAGGCGTTTTTATGGTTCTCTTTCGTAAGAAAGTAGAAGTGGCTTGTGGAGTACTGTTGGGAATTGTTGTTCTGCAAGTAAGTTAACTATTCATTCAAGTTTTGTTTCAGGTTCATCACTGATTATAAAAATTCAGAGAACTGAAATTATTATTTGTGAAAAATGCATTTTAAAATTTTAAAGATAAATTTGATGGTATTCTGAAAACTAATTAATTTTCATATTTGTAATTCCTACATGTTTTGTTTGGCATAAAGTTATGGCTTACATAACCTAATTAATATTCAAAATTTTCAGACCATCGCATATCAAATCTTATGGGACATGCAATTCTTATTCCGCAATCTTGCCCTTGTCGGAGGTCTGGCACTTGTGTTGGCCGAAAGCAAAAAAGAAGCGAGAACTCTTTTTGCCGGAGTTCCTGACATTGGTGAGAATAAACCGAAAACGTATCTCATGTTGGGTGGAAGAATATTGCTCGTCTTCATGTTCATGACGTTGGTTAGATTCGAGTTCTCAGTTATGCAGGCAAGTAGACTTTCTATTTAATACGACCTATTTGCATTTATAGAAAAATTTAAATTGACTAATGAATGGTTTAAAAGAAATCAAAATGTTTATATAGACAACTATACAGCTATGTTCATTCAATACAGTTCAAAGTTAATATAATTTGAACATTTATATAAGAAAGAATATATATATTTATATATATATGTATGTATATATATATATATGTATATGTATGTATGTGTGTATATATATATATATATATATATACATATATATATATATATATACATATATGTATGTGTATATGTATGTATAATAAAGGGTAGGGTTGGGTGAAATCACCGTAGGTTGTAGTCACCGTGGGCATTTGTTTTTTATTAGTTATTATTACTTGGCTATTGATAAAGCAAATTTTCTGTCTGTAGCATTTAAAACAAAATAGTCGATGCATTGATATGCTATTTTTTAAATCTTATGTTGTTAATGAAGTTATGAATGAAAATATTGGTTTGACAAAGTTTCCAAACTTTCAAACTCTAGCAGTTTTACCTTGCAGTACCTTTTTTTGGAAAAACAATTGTATTTTTTTCACTAAACTCGTGGTTTTAATGTTTAAATAAAGGCATGTAGTTGTTATTTTTGCATATAAGATAGATCTGTACAAAAAAATAAAATTAATATTGATTCAAAAATTTAAAAAGAAGGAGGGATTTTGCCCAAAGTGGGGATAAAATATTCTTTTAAATCAAAAATGATTTTGCTAGTTTCCGGTTGTCATGAAATATTTTTTTTTTATTTTTGGATGCACAAGACTCTTTGAGTGTAAAGAAAAATAAATTAGTTTGTTAAAATGAATATGTATAGGGTAAAAAGGTTTTTTCATCCCTTATCCTATTGTTTTCCAATATATAGTTAATAATTAAGATTCTTTATTTTCATTAATTTACAGTCGGAGCCTAACATTTTCAAATTAAAAATTTAGAGAGAAACATGGAATGATTGTAAAAATAGAGAAAATGATCAATTTAAATTTGGATACATTACACCAATTTATAGATAAAAGAGAACATTGTTAACAAGCTTGTTTAACAAAAGTTGGATGGGTTCAGTTTGAAAGTATAGGTCAGTGATATTGATGGATCTAAATATTATTTACCTGCATTTGGGGAAGCCTTATGAATGAACAATATCCTCTAAATAATATAAGCACCCCTTTAGTGTCGTACACCATCCCCTCCCTCTTTTCAGGGAGCACATCCTAATAGTAAGAAATTTTGAAATAGGAGCAAATCATTTCATAAGCTTAAATTATTTTTTTTTTTTTAAATTATTTCTTCTAACATAATCAGATCTTGATTTTGCCAGTTATTTTTATATACACGAACACCATTGAATGCATTTGAAACCTTGCGAGATGTAGAATTTCACAAATACTAAAAATAATTTATGATTTTAGTTCTCATTTTGCCTCAAATTACTTTTCAATGATTGGTGAATGACCTTTGGCTGCGTACACTGTTCTCTGATTGGAGAACGCTCAAAATTAGTTTCGGCAAAATATTTTTCAATTAATAACATTTCAAAGTAATTTTTCAAAGAATTTGTCGATTTACTTTCAGCTCAAATCTGAAGACCTTTATAAATTATTATTCTCCAAACTTAGTCATCAATTTTTAAGATGCACTGGACAGTGATGATCCACATCTGGCTAGTTTTAATTTTATATTCTCAAGACCATAAAATTAAAAGACTTGTAATTTCAGATAATCCAAATCTTCGTCGGAGGATTGCTAATGACTCTCGTCTCAATTGGATACAAAACTAAATTGAGTGCATTTTTGTTGGTGTTGTGGCTGTGTGTGTTCAACATTTACGTCAATGCTTGGTGGACCATCCCTTCATACAAACCAATGAGAGACTTCTTGAAATATGACTTTTTCCAAGTTAGTATTTTTTTTCTTATTATTATTGTTTGTAAAAGTTCTATGAAGATAAAAGCAGTAAGTAAGTATGTTTTATGGTTAGTATGCATTTGCTAACTTGTGAGGAAACTTTACATGAAATCAAGTTTTTTATTAAACCATTAATGAATGTAGGTGATTTATATACTTGTCTTATAAAATAAACTTTGTTAATTGATAAACAATAATGAATAGAATGTGCTTTTGATTAGTACATTGAAAATTGGTGGAGCAGAATTTGGAAATATCCAGTTCTTGAAGACTAAATTAAATAAGACCTTATTTCTTGATATAGGTTGAAGATTTAGATAACTTCATAAAGATTGTAGACGCAGATTCCTTCATAAAGAAAGTTGAAAAACAAAAGGTTTTATGAAATAAGGAGAAATGCAAAGATGAGGAAATTCATCATGAATTACAATGTAGTAGGTTCATAAGTTGAAGATTGAGTAAATGAATGAAAGATATAAGTAAGAATTGGATGAGCTGGAAAATTACGAAGAAAAGCTTAATCTGAGGGCCTAAAGTATCTTCGAGGAAACCATACCAAGAGGGTCCATTTATGATCTATCGGTAGAAGAATTACATTTACATTTACAACTTAATGGATTAGCCATTAGGTTTCTCTAGTCATGTACCCATATCCAGTCCTATTCCATACATTATCCAATCTTTTTTGAAAGTTTCTACACTTTCTGCCTCTACTGTATTTTCATCAAGTGAATTCCATTAAATGATAACTCTATTTGAGAAAAAACGGAATTAGAAGAGGATAAAGATAATGTTTTCAATTGGATGTTGAACCCAAAGAAGAAACCAATTTTACAATAAGTGGGAATGAAATTCCTAAGATGAACCTGATTGTGATTAAGATAAAAACAAGTTCTATTAAAATAAGTTCATTTATGGTTAAGAGGAGTCCTTTTATGAATAAAATTAACCTTATGTTAAGTTATTCTCAACAAAGTAAACAAAATTAGCCCATTCAACCTTCCAACAATGACTCTGAAGATATCAAGGATAACCATGTAAAGTAAGAAGTAACAAACTTTACAATAAACTAGATTGAAATGCCTGAATATAAATACAACTTAATGGAACATGAAGTTGATGACATAGATTAAATAATTAAGTTCAATAAAGAATAGATAGATTAGGTTGTTGTTGTTGTCGACCCTGCTCCATTCTCGACATAGATTAGGTCGAACAATTGTTCAATGGGGAATCAAGACAAAGCAGAGCAAATTATAAAATTCAACTACGTCACCAATATGGACACCACACATCAACACACAACATACCAAACAATCAAACAATACAAGAAACTCATAAACACATAGTAAAAAAAACATAAAAGCCAAACACAATAAAATCCTCATAGACCAGTACCAGACATAAACAATAGTGAACAAGCACTACCACTCAACATGCACAAAATACTGGCACAACTCGAAACAAACATATTCCCACATCTCCATGAATACCTCAACAAAACAAACTTGGGCAATATTAGCATGCAACCATCTTAAATAACTCCAGAGACACAACAGACTTCCGTAGCCCTTCCATCCTTCAGTTAAGAAAGCACTCTCTTCACCTCTTGGTGGGATTGACCCTCACTTGTGTGGGAAGCAGTGTCCAAGCAAGGAAAAGTCTCGACGGGTGCTGTAACAATGTACAGGCATTCAAATAAGTCCTCTAGTCGTTCTCTGCCAACTACAACTGTCCCTTGGGCCTTAATTTTCACAGGAGTTGGGAGGGCACATAAATGGTGTAGGTTTTTCCTACTGAAGCTTTCCTCAGCCACCTTAGTATCAAACCAGTTTTGTACAGTATTCTTTCCCCTCTCAGCTTCGCAATACGACTTTCTTATTCAATGTTTTCTGACTCAAAATCAAATAAGTTTGAATACATCTCCACTTGAAAAATTCAAATGATTTTTGCATACTGTGATAAAAAATGATGAAACTAAGCTTGCTTTTTACTACAATGCTTAGTGGTGGGAGAAGAGAGCAGTTTTCAAGTGTTTTGATCAAATTATTTGCCAAAAAGGTGGTTGTGACTTTATAAGGATGAAACAAGAAATACTTCTTCAGTAAATGTTTTTTGGAATTCAGATTAGTAGCTTATAATCTTTGATTATTATTTTAGTGTATAAACAATGTTGATGAAAATGTTTAACAATTTAAAACTTAATTTTTCAGACGTTATCTGTCGTTGGTGGGTTGCTAATGTTGGTATCCTTGGGGCCGGGTGGTGTCAGTATGGACGAACACAAGAAACAGTGGTAACAAATTGAATGATATTATCATGTCATCTCGAAAGATTCATAATTCACTTGGTGCAAGTCACACATCTTCTATTGTCAACATTTTGTGCAGTTATTCTCAGTTTATACTTAAGACTCTTAAAATGCTAGATTCTGAGCTTCTGACGTTTTATTGAGTCTTGCCTAATTTAGTTCTAAATGATTTGCTTTACAGTTAGATTAAAGTTGAATGTTCGTTATTTGCGAGAGGGTGGCTGGATTTTCATTATATTAAGAATTTTAATAAAATTATTCAATTTTATATTCAAAACTTATGTTACGAAGTTCTAGTTTTACAGTTCTTTGTAATAAACACGTACAGTAATCCTAATATTATACTTTGCTGAATTTTACTAAACTTCTATAGACTAACCGTAGACAATACTTTGTAGATATGTGGTGCTATTCAGTAAAAATCTCCACATTCACTTGGATCATATTTACTTACTTAAATTTTAGACAAATATTCTAATTTGTTCCCCTTAACACAAATATAGCTTTTAAAATTCTTTAGACCAATTATTGTGGCAACCATGTATATATTAACTTGTATAAAATCTGTACATTTATGTTCTTAATGAATAAATATTTTAATTTCTCAAATTCTTTTTAATATTTATGTACTATTCCATAATATAGTATTTACGTGAAAAGTCAGACCCACGAATTTGTGATAATAATCCAGTTCTAACATTACCCAAAATCTTGGAATGTGTGCGAATTGCTTTGTATCAAATGTATTTTTATTATTTTTTTTGTTGTATTGGTCTGAGTTGATTTCTATTTTTTGTTCATAATCTTAAATTATTGTGTTTTTGTTCTTATTTGTTGTACTTAGATGTGTAGGGAGATAAAATAGTGAATCATCCTGCTCATTCTTTGTCTATCGTTATTTTGTAACAATAGATGATGAATAGAATGATGGTAAGTTGGTTCAAAACAGTTGTAGTTCACAATGGCTGTTTTGTTCTAATGAAAAAATGTATTCTATTTTTGTATTACTAATTGTAATTTTGTAGCTATAGATTGACCAGAAATCAACATAATGAATGAGGATTAATTGAATATTCAACAAATTAAATATCTGTAGAGTGAATTTTAAAGTTGACGTGAAAGTGTTTGTAAAAAAATCATTTAAAATAATTCAAAATTTGACACTTAACACTAACGATGATATGCCTTGAACATGACATTTTTCTATGAAAATTTTCATTTACAAAGAAAGAAAAACTAATGAATTTATAAAGACATTAACAATATTGCGTTTTTAAACACAGTTCACATTCAGTTCGTTATTCTTCAGTAGTTAAAATGTTTCTAAAAGTTTAATAATTTTAAGTTACTAGGCAAAGCCTTCAAGTTATATTGAATTCTCAATTTTCATGTTGAACGCTTATCGTATTTTTATGTTTATCGATCACACTGCCTTGAAATATAAACCAATATGATTTTAAAGGTTGCTTTTTAGTGCCAACCAATCATCTTGTATAAATAATTTTCTATTTAGTTGTCCACTGAAGTTCCATTTTAAGTTTCAGCTTCAATAAATATTGATCACTTGATCTCTTCTTACTTCTTGCTGCGACATCTCAGGTCCAAATAGCATGTAGGGCCCTTTATTTATTCAATATTTGGTTACTCTCTTCCCATTTATTTATTAGCTCCTTCCTTATCTTTGAGGTCTTTCTTCTCATGACCTCTTCTCTTTCAATGTTTTTTGCTAAACTTTCTAGATTGTGATGTAAATTTCATTTACTTCAATAGGGCTACTGGTCTCGTAACTATAGCACTATCTAGATAATCTTGCTTGTTTTTGTTTTACCTTAAGCTATGAAGATCTCCAATGTTGATTCTTATCTGCAGGGTGTCCTAGGATTACTAAAATTGTTGAGCTTACAGATGTTACTTGTTGAATATTATAAATATTGCTTAACCTGAAGAGAGGTGAAGAAAAATTATAGACCGAATCTGTTCATGTATAGATGTACGAACATGTTCAATTACTTGAGGAAGAGCCATGTTTAGATTTTTATGCAGTTCATGTTAGCCATTGCCAAGAAAGTGAGTGTAACATTTTCAATAAATTTTATACATTTTTAAAAAATAAAGAAGGTAATGTTTTATCTTAAATTGTTTTATTTATTTTTATATTTGATTTGTCCATCTAGTTTATTTATTTTACTATAAAGTGTATAAATAGTGTTAAAGTTTTTCTTTAGATATCAATCTTGTCAAAAGTTCTTTTTTTAAATGGCGTGCAATTCAGTTTGGCTGTGGGTGATTTAGTACATATTATTAAATGCATCTTATTCCATCATTATAATCATCAATATAATATAACCTTAGTTTAATGCTAATTATGCAGTTTATAAAATAACGATTCTTAAAAACAAAGATAATTTATATTTTTTTATTTTTGTTTCAATTTTTAAAATATTGCCAAATATATATTTCATTTACCAAGCTAATATTTTTATAGCTTTGTTAGCATTTGAACTTTGTAAAGTTGATTAAAAGGATTACTATGAACCTAAATTTTTTTGTTTAAATGTAATTTATAGAACTGATTTATCCCAAGTCAGCACAAATTAGATTTTTTTTTAAAAATACTTTATAATTTATAAGTTGTTTTGATTTTAAAGTTTTATGTTGAAAAATAGTTTTTATATAAAATGAATAAACAATAAAAAAAGAAATATTTTACCACTCTTCCAATATGTTAGAATACATGAATAATTTACATATTTTGTAAGATCGAAGTTTTTATCATTGTCAACAAGATTCATCATAAATTTTGTTATGGCTCAAATAAATTTCATATTACTTTTCTATCATTGGCCTTTGTTAACCAACACAACCCATTGAGATTACTGAACACCAACTTGGTTGTCTAGTGTCTCGTATTAAGAATTGACCACACATTGACATGAGTGCTAATGATGTTCTGTCTGTCTGCGGACAAATTAATTTGACTAGTTGACCACCTTAGGGGGGTTAAATGTACACATCTTCCTGTGACCATGTTAATCTATTTACAAAAACGATTATGGATATCATATTGCACTCTTTATGTAGGTAAAAGGTTAAACCCAAGAGAGTGATTTGGGGCCAGCACATAACTAGTCTTTTTTTTCATACATGGTCCTTATGGTTCAGAGAGCACATACTCTAGTCAGTTTGGTATTAACCTTCTACTGGACATGATTTTTACTTCAGACTGGTTGTGTCCTGACACTGACCAGTATCATCCCTACACAAAAAGGGCGTTACAACCATACCTTTAATTGCCATGGGGAATGTCCGAAAGATGAAGATGGTATTGCGGTTGTATCTGCCTTTGTCCATGTATATCTCTCCGTAGTGACTTGTATAGCCCTGATTTTTACATATTCATTCTCCATAGTGACCTCGTATCCAGTGAGAATGTTGGTATTTCAGCTGAGATTGCTTTTCCTTGTCTGTTGCTGAACACTCAAGTTGAAAAACCCTATTCATACACTAGTTAAATTTTGTTATAGCTGCTGGTACTCCACTGAATTTTCTGAAGAAAAGTAGAGTTGTACAAGATACTTTAAACTTGCTCTTTGATACATTTGATAGATGTTGCTGGGTCACACTATGAGCTATGTCTGGGTAGTACAAGCTGCATCTATTTCAACAAGTGGTTCGCCTTTTGCACTAACTCTTCTGTCAGTTTTTTCACATGGTGCCCACAGTGAGGCCTGCTGGAAACTACTCTCCCAAACAAAGATAAAGTATCGCGTCTCGTCCACCAGCTGTAACTTGTCCAACCCTATTTGCTTTTACCATTGGAGCAAAAGTGATGAAGTGTGTTTGAATTGGTACCAAATGGTGAAGGACTGGTGTCTCACCTCAAACTCGGACTATTTTCTCCGAGATCTGAGCCGGTGCTTGGTAAATTGGTATCAATCACGAATGCCTTATGAATATTTGCTGGTCTGGAAGATCTTCCACACCTCCACTCTAAGGCAAATGAAATTACTAGTGATGCTGTCACTGGTGTAAGGAGATACAAGCTTAATCTTCCCACTTGTGAAATGACGGATACCTTTCAACTCGTACCATTACCATGAATGTACTGTATATGGTAAGTGGGCTGCTTATCCAAGTGGTGTATGCTGACTCGCATAGCGTTGCTGCCATTCCTATATATTTGTCAATTAAACCCTGTTAGCCTCACGGCCCTTTTGCATCTCGACGTCCAATGGGTAGTAAGAACTCGTGGAAATATCTTGTATGGATATCAAATAAGTATTATCTGTCTTAACTTGGCCCTTTCACTCGTGTCTTCCTATATTTCCACTGGTTTTCCCGATGTTCTCACTGTTACAATGCATGTTCATATTGTTTTAAACATGCTTGCAAACATCCCTACTGCTTCTTGTAAAAAATAGAACATTTATAGGGCAGATTAGGGTTTATTGATGCAGATGTGGTATACTTTACTTTACCATTAGAGGTTTACCACCATTTAGTGTTTCATCCTGGATGCTGTGGTACGTTATCTTCTCAATAGAATGAGCAACCCTCACTGCCATGTGGTCTATCTCTGCTCGTAGGTTACCCATTCTGCCTTATGTCGCAGAATGCCTAACAAGTGCTCTGTCAACCATTTAGCATTGCAGTAAGAGTAAAGCAGAGATTTGCTTATCGATCTGATAAGGTTTATTTTTCTAGATATGTCTCGGGAATTTCAGTGTTCGACTTCCCAGATGGTGTGGAAACGCGTGAAGAAACCTCGGGGAATGTTCATTCCTTCTCCATTCTCTTGTAGTGGATACGATCTTACACATGAATACTGATAGCTTACAGCAGATGAGAGCTTCATTCTTTGGTTTTGTCTTGCGGCGAATTCCTTTTCCGATAGTGAGGAATCCGTTGAAGAAATCATCTCCTACCCTTCCAGTTGAAGATAGAATTTATTTTACAATATCATCGTACTTCTTCCTAAAGTTTTTAATGGTGTGTGGCAGACTGATGTTCTGATTGATTCTGAGTCTCAACTATCATACCCATTGTTTGCTTTCTGCCCCTTAAGGCGCATTTTTTGTGATTTTGAGAATCCTATATTTATACTAAAATGTCGATGTAGTCAAATTGAAAAAGTATTGTTGTTGATCTGGGTTTTTTCAGGACTTTTTTTATTTGCTGTACATGTGTTTTTTTGGCTATTTAATTCAAATATGATTGAGCCCGTTGCAGAGACATATTTCCGTCCTATTAACGGAATGTTGCAGCTTACCATACATATTACTCCATCACTAATCCAGAAAAGACAATGCATGTTTTTCAAGGCAGACCCAATAGCTTTATCGTATAGATGGAGAATCTTAATCAGATAAGCAACCGGAATTAATTTTGTTCTTATTGCCATCGTTGAGTGTTAGGCCTAGCTACCGCATAATTACGCTTATACTCAGATAGATTTTTTTAAAATTACATTATAGAAATTACATTTACTTGGCTTATAGTAAACTCATCACTGCCTACATCTGCAACTAAAAATACATTCTACAAAACATTTGCCAACAGAAGCAGCTCTGGATGCACTTAATAAGAGTGGCTGAGTATCTAGACTCCATTGGTTTCCTCCAGAGTGAGGAACCTGGAGGCGATTAGTAACCATTAATTAAGCAAAATCATTGGTCGGAACAAAATCAGTTCTTTTTTTGATCATTCTTCAATCAAAGATTAGTCTTGAAAAGTTGAAATGTGTATTAGCATAATTTATTGTATACAATTTTCTAAAAAGTTTTGATTGTTAATATTTATGAAATTAAAACCTGGAAGTAAAATGCATTTCTTCAAAAATTTTATTTAAAAAATAATTTTTATTCAACTTTTATACTAAACAATAAAACGTCAATAAATACGATTAAGTAATGATTAATAACATGATTTAATTTAAGAAAATATAAAATCACTGAATGCCAATGAATATAATGTATTAAAAACATTTACAATATTTACATCTGTATTATACAAATTACAAAATATTAGTCTGCCTTAAAAAAAATATAAAATATCAAATACTGGAGAATTTAGAAAAAAAACTTTTACAAATGCGGATCATCTGGAGTGATTAACCGGGACCTCATTTCTAAGAAAAGACAAATGTCCAGTGTAAATAATCCGATTTTGTAGGGAAAGATTTTTGTCGTAAAATGATTTTGTAATGAATGAACTTTTTAAAAAAAAATTATTATGTTAAGCTTTAAGCGAGGTGAAGTTAACGATAGAACAACTCTTTGTTTACCTCTTATTTGAAACGATTTGATCGAAAACTTCCAAAACTTTTTTATTAAACTTCTCAAAAAAAGTTGATCTTTAACACTCATTTATTCCTGGTCTTCTTCACATTTTTCCGGCCCGTTCTTTTCCATCATTAGTTCAGAATCATAATTTTCTAAAAAAAATACAAAAGTTTTTTAATTCATGTCACACTCAAGATGTACTAATTCATTTCGTCTCCTTCTAATAAAATTTTCCTTTACCGTTAACCCTGCCAAGTTATCAATATTTTAAACGTTTCTTGTAACACTGGTGATAGCAAGTCTAATGGCTTATTCTATCTTATGTAAAACCAGTGATAGAAGTTTAGTTTACGTTTTTAATAAATGTATACAGGCGAATATTTGCTGGTAGTTTAAAAAGAAGAATGATATCACTGGTATTATACAAGATAGAATAAACCATTCGAAATTATACCATCACCGCTGTTACAAGAAACGGTTAGTGTAAATTTATTATTTTGTATTTTGGACATGTGAAGAGAGAATCGATGTTC